>CM049842.1:637500-645000 GCA_027422415.1 Schizothorax lantsangensis
GTACGTGAAAGACAACAAATCCCTCATGAAGCATTGCCGAGGCTCAAACATGGCGCTAGCAATGTCAATGTCATGGGTTTGATTTCCAGGGAACGAATGAATTAATAAAATGTGTACCTTGAATGTAGGGCCCTATGAAATCAGTTTTATTTTTTTCCCAAATTCCATTTTAGTTTTTTCCAAATTCCCGGTTTTCCATTTTATTTTTTCTGGATTCCGTTTTTTTTTTTTTATTGGTTACATTTTATTAACCAAAAAGCATGTCTAATTAAATAAAATCATGAAACTTATACAATTTTACATCAGTTTATTAAAAGTTTATGGCCCTATGAAATTTGTATTTTTTTCTCACGTTCCGTTTTATTGTTACCAAATTCTGTTTAAGCATGCCTAATTATATGTATGCATAAAAACAACTTAAATTATTTAAATTAATTTTTAGAATTACCCTATGAAATGTTTTTTTTTTTCCTCAGTGTTTTGTATTTAATTTTTTCTGGTTATAAATTGAAGACATAAAATATTAATTTAATTTATCTTTATTTTTGCCAAACAAAGTTACTATTAAAATGAAAATATAAAAGAAATATTGTGCGATTATTCCTTAATAAAATACAATTTTAATAATTTCAGTAATAGTAGTAAATACATTCTACTGAACAATAGTAACATGTCTTCAAGTTAAACCGAACTTTTATTTTGCTGTGAATACCTTTATATTTCTGTGTGTATATGATACGACACTAGTTTTACTCAAATTGTAGATGTTGTTCGTGTAATTATGTCCTCATTTACTGAGACGACAGATGCTTAAATCACGGCGAGCGTCACGTGCGCTTTAGTATGTAGTATTTAGTATGTAGTATTTAGTATGTAGTATGTAGTATTTAGTATGTAGTATGTAGTATGTAGTATGTAGTATGTAGTATGTATTTAGTATGTAGTATGTAGTATGAGGTATTTAGTATGTAGTATGTAGTATGTAGTATGTATTTAGTATGTAGTATGTAGTATGTAGTATGTAGTATGTAGTATTTAGTATGTAGTATGTAGTATTTAGTATGAGGTATTTAGTATGTAGTATGTAGTATGTAGTAGGGTTGTCATGATACCATAAAAATGTCTTACGATACTATACCAGCTGAAGTATCACGATACCATGCAGTATTGTGTTAATTTAAAATTCAATTCTACAAAATGAATCAAAATTTCATAAATAAATAGATGTAAATGAAAACAGACAATATTTTTCTCTGAATACTTAATTAATGTGAATGAATGACTGGCTATTGTTATCCATGAAATGATCTAAACAAATCTTAGCACTGCACAGAAGCTGCATGAAGTGACATTTAGATGTGCATTTATACATTTAGACTGTATTTATAATTACATAAATAATGTTATGAGATTAATGTTTTAAATACTAAATTCTGAATATAGAAATATGTTGGAAAATAATGTAATATGCCTACTTTTAGATGGGAAACTTCAAACGGCCAGCAGGTGGCAGAAGTTCGTGATTGAATCACTGAGTCATTCAAACGATTCTTTCAAAACGGCTGAATCCTTCAGAAGTGAATCAAATGACTGTTTTTATGAATGGCTCAGTGAATCAGTGAATCAGTGAATCAGTGATTCAGAGACAACGAGGATTCGGATTCGAACACAGAAACGAAACAAAAACAGTCTTGCTCGAGTCATATTGCCGAACTGTCAGGAGCATTTTTTGCTCGTATATCTTGAAATTTCCAAGTTAGCAGCATGTATATTAAAACATAACATTATAAATGAATAAATATATATATATATATAATGATAAAAACCAAGTGCAAAGCTGCTATGTTGATGAATGGAATTGCGTTCGTGATCGCAAAGATGCTTCCAGACGTTCTAGAAGTGGTCAAATGAATAAAACTGCGATAATACTTTCTTGCAAGATATTATGATGTTGAATAAGTGATGCTTGATCTGGCATCAGACGGTCTGAATCAGACCCTTTCTTCTGATAAACTGCAGCATGAACAACGACGTGCGAGTGAACTTCTCATTACAAACTGAACTGAAGCGTCGGGAAACACTCAATACAATATAAAGCGTATACACAGACTATACTACACAGAGCACAGCAGAAAGACATTTGGCAATCAACGTGTAATGTTTCTGCTGGAATGCATGTTCAACGTTTGAACGTTTAAAACAGTGTTGCTGCCGTGCATACTACATATCTTACGGTACTACCTTATGGACGATACTACCGTTTAAAAAATGCGATGGCACCGCGGGTATTTTTAAGCTTTAGTATCGCGATACTACCGTAGTACCGGTGTATCGTGCAACCCTAGTATGTAGTATTTAGTATGTAGTATGTAGTATTTAGTATGTAGTAAACGAAACCGTGCTTTGGTCGCCATTCACACACAGAGACACGCAGAACACAAACAACTCATATTTAAATAGTCTTTTTTGCTGCTTAATATTTACAGATACTAGTCTATATCATGATTTTATTTACGTATACTGACCTACTTTTGATTAATTCATCCAAACTTTGACAAATTCCATGACATGCCGCGTTACACCGTGTCCACACCAGACGCGACCGAATCAATCAAATATCACAGCCAATCAGAAGTGTGTGTGGGTGGAGCCTCTCTGGAAGCACACTGCACTCGTAACGAAATGGATACGTTTATAATCTAATTCATAAATATTAAAGCTTTTTAACATCATTAAGTGTACATACGGAGTGACTGATAACATCTCTGTTATGGAATACACTCGGTGCGAGTTCACAGTTTTAACGGACATCTTTGCTTTAATTTATTGTCAAGATCTGAGGTAAATATCTGTTGTGGCTATAAGGTCATGCAATATGATATTTAAACTCATATTAGACACGTTTAACTTTGAATAAAGCACATAATAGCCTAAGATTATCACTGTCATATAGTTTGTATGTTGTTGTTCCAGCCGCGACTAAATTAGAAATTTCGCGTGTCGTGGCTAGTTAGGACAAAACCTCTGATTAACATGGAAAAGATACTTTTTATCGCGTATCGCGGCGTTGCGTCGCATGTAGTTAGGACACGGTGTTATACAGTAAATTCTATTTTTATGACTGGATTCCGTCCGCGTTTTCCGCATCCTTGAATGCAACGCAAGTTGCTTTGGATCTGTCAAATGCGTGAACGTAAATCAAATTAGATCAAAGACATTTTTGGTAGACATTTCTGGTAGAACACTTGCTTTTCAAAGGCACAGTCTCTGGTGCAGCTAGAGCTAGTGTGCGGTGGAATCGGCGTAATTGTTCTCTGTGGGCCGAGTAGCTGCCGCCAAAGCGCTGCCTCACGCTCATGTGTTGTGATTAGCAGGTAATGATCTTTGATCTAATGCGCTGACTGGGAAAGTGCGGCTCCGATAGAATTCCGGTAGATGCTCGGTCGACCTGGAGCCAGTGTCAGTTCTCATTAGGGCTGCCGTCTCCGTGACCCCCCATCCGCTCAAGCGGGGCCCCTCCTCTCAGCTGGAGAGCCCCGCGTAATGATATCAATAGCAGCAGGGGTGCAATGAATACAAATCCGCGTGCAGAATGTTTGGACAAGAATCCTCTCCCAAGCCCCCCACCAACGAGGCTCCGTCCCTCTCCGGGACACAAAGGGCAGATTCAGTCCTAATCCGGTGGACACGCTGATGTCCAAACTCCCTCCAGTGGTGGGGAGTAAAGTTACATGTAACTAAATTACAAAATAAATGTAATTATAATCAGTTACAGTTAAGGTCAATGCACACTGAGTCCGAACGTTAAAAAATAAATACGACCTCACGTTGTGTCAACCACGTTTAACCTCCGAAACTTTCGTCCGTCAAAAAAAAATTCGGATTTTTCTGCGTTTTCGCATGCATTTCGATAGGAAAGGATGGGGAATATGAAAAATAACGCACACGAAAATTTCGGACTTTTGACCTTTACTGATAAAAATGTGTCATTAAATTACAGTTACTTATGAAAATGTTAACGATTACAAACGGGGTTACATCTGAATATTTTCAAACACATACAGATTTAATTGACTTCTTTTATAAATTGCAGAGACTGCTCTAAAATATGAGACATCAATGTTTCAGAAGTTTAGGACACATGCTACTTGGGTTTATGTATATGCTTAATTTTGTTAAAGTAACAGTTTTCTTCAAAGCGTTGTTAGATGCCAGTGTCTCCTGTCTTAACTAATCAAAGATATACCCCCGGTTTCACAGACAAGACTTAAGCCTTAAGGACAATAACCTCTCTCTCTGTATTTAAATCACAAATTAAAACCTACTTGTTGACCCACTACTATCAGTCATATGTTCTTTAGACACTCCTCTCATCCTATACTACCAGCTGAGTATTTTCCTTTTGTGTATTTTTGTTGCATTTTCTTTTCTTTGTTTGTTACTTATTGACATTATCTTTTTTTTTTCTATTGTTACTTATACTATGTCTGTATCTCTATTTTCTGTACATAATTGTACCATGATATGCAACTGCAATCATGTCTATCCCCGGACTGGGCAACAGTCTACTGTCCTGATTAACTGATTGTGAAAGGACTGTTACGATTATGTGAATCGACTGTCTACTGTGTTTCTGCTTTTGTACAGCGTCCTTGAGCTTGGGGAAGGCGCTATATAAATTAAACATATTATTATATTATAAGCCTAGACTAAAATGTAAGTCTTAGCTGTTTCAATTGAAATAAACCTGCACTGATTGATCTTAAAACATATCAGTGCCTTTGTTTTGTCTCAAGATGCACACCAGTGATGTTTTTTTTCTAAGCATGTTTATAAAAATTACTTAAATGTCCTAATTGAACTATGATCTAATCCTGGTTTAGTCTAAGCCTTGTCTGTGAAACCAGGCCTTGATTTCAAAAACATAGCTACTAAACTATTTCTTGTTTTGGTTTTAAATCTGTATTTAACCTCAGAATGACCTTAAAGTACGTCTTATTTTGTGGTTGCTGTGCTTTAAAATTAAATTATTATTTAATTCAAGTGATGAAGGATTTCAAAAATGACAGTAATTAGTGTTGAGTACTGTAAGATTGATTAACCCTGCCTGGTTTACAGGTTTAAAAATGATTAACACTTGAAAACATTACAAATTTAGAAAAGTAATCAAATGTAATCAGTTACATTACTTTAATAAAGTAATTGAAATAGCTACTCTACTTATTACATTTTAGATAGAGTAACTGTAAACAGTTACAGCTGCGGATGACTCGGATTAAACCGAGTCATAAAGCTGATTACATGACATGCTGATGAATCAGATTAGTTGCAATTAACAGCATGTATCAATATTTGTTGGGAAAAGTAACAAGACATTCAGCTACGTGATTATAACACTGAATAGATAAAGCTTTATAAGAGAAGTTCTGAACCTTTTTGACTGTACCTCAGGTAGGCCTGTCGCAATAATCAATATATCGACTTATCGCGCAATATATGTACATGACCTCAATCATTTTTGGTGACGCAATATATCGCCCATTATATTTACTTAAAAATTAATGTCACCATGTTTTGTATGTTCCACTTGCACCTGTGTCTTCTGCAGCTTCTTGTACATAACATGGTGTAGTCATGAGTTGAGTTAAAATTAAAAAAATGCTTCTACAAAAAAAAAAAAGTTTAATCTGCAGATATGGTCTTGTTTAGAGATTTGACGGCTAAGTAGTGTGTGTTTTTCAGCAATAGTGTGCACCCTTAATTTACAGAGAAAAGAAGGTCAGGGAAAAATCTGTCGATGGAAAGTTCTTTGTGCATTTTCTACTCGTTACTTTGCACTTTTTGATAGAAAATGTTTATTTACCATTTATTCAAGTTTTTAAGGTATCTAATATTTTGATACTTAAATTCCATTATCTAAATATTCTTAAAAATTAAAAGTGTGTTGTCGTGTGTAGGCCTTCTTGCATTATTATGCTGTTACATTATGATTATATATTCAGTGGCATAAAATGGTTTTTAAAATGGCAATAATATCGCTTAATTATTTCTGGGGCGATATATCGCACAACAAAAAGTTGTTATCGTGACAGGCCTAACCTCGAGTAATTCTGTTGTAATCATACACTGTAAAAAGTGATGCTGACTTAACTTAAAAAAATTGAGGAAACCTGTTGCCTTAAAATTATTAAGTAAATAATCATTTTAAAAAAAAGTTAAGTGACAATTGACAATTCACTTAACTTATCCTTTTTTTATTATTAATTACTTAATCATTTTAAGGCAACGGGTTTCCTCAATTTTTTTAAGTTAAGTCAACTTATCAGTTTTTACAGTGATAAGAAGCCTATTTATGAAATATTGTGTCATCAAGCAGCACGCAGACTCAGAGTAAAACAAGCAAAGTTTCACAAAAGTAAAATATTTCATTGTGTTTGGGGCAAATATCTGCTTGAATGCTGAATTTGGGGCTGTAGATAACTACTGTAATCACTGTAAAAAATAATAAAAATTGTTGTTTCAGCTTAAAATAATTTGTTACCCCGCTGACTTAAAACTTTTAGTTTAGTCAACTAAAATATTCCAGTTGTCCCATAAATTAACATTTAGTATCTTAAAATTTCAAGTTGACTAAACTAAATAAATAAAAATAAATAAAAACGAGCTCCCAGTCCGACTCGATTTTGTAGAGTTGTTACTGAATTTTAAAATCAGCAAAAAGTTGCGTCACATAAATATGACAAGTCATTTGTGTAACTTCAGAAAACTTGCATACATCCCTAATAATATATCCCCACTATTTATTATATTTAGCTAGTGTTATGGTAATGCTTACAACAATTAATTTAAAATAACAAAATAAATTAATTAAATCAATCTTACCTTTAGGGATTTAAGACAAGTCTGAGGCTAATCCTAACTTTAAGAATTTATTTACGATGATTTTTAAGAAGATTCTTTTCAAGAATTGGAATTCTTCTTAAGTTTTGTCTTTAGAGCAATCTTAAGAAAAAAAGGTACGAAAGGAATTTTTGGAAAAACTAAATATTCTAAACTTTTCTTTAGGTTTAAAAAGAAGAAGAAAAAGCAGTTAAGAATAATTTGTAGTTTTATAGTGAATCTGCATTGTTTAGGAACTGTAATATTACAGCATAAACTGATATAAATAACTTTACAGATCAAATAGCACAGGTTTTGACAGAATTTACATTTATGCATTTAGCAGACGCTTTTATCCAAAGCGACTTACATTGCATTCAAGTTACAGTTTTACATTTGACCAGCTCTTGCTTTCCTTGGGAATCGAACCCATGATCTTGGCGTTGCTAGCGCCATGCTCTACCATTTGAGCTACAGGAAAGTTGTTTTAGAAAATGACAGATCTTACAATTCAGCCTAATAAATTATTAATCTGAACAAAAACAGCAGACAGGCTGAATGTAAATGCAAAGTCACTTTCTACCAGTAGGTGGCACTTCTGCATATGTTTTGGGAATGTCC
>CM049842.1:650000-660000 GCA_027422415.1 Schizothorax lantsangensis
GTGTGTGTATATTTCTACATATGCATATATTTTACCTTAATGTCTGGATTGAAATGATTAGTTTACAAACTGAATAGAATCTGCAACACTGTTACAATTCACTTCTAAAAGCATGTATTTGTTTTCTGTAATGCAGTTTTCATTGATTCGTGTATTTAATGCATCTTCAGCAAACACAACCGTCAGACAGACAGCTGCCAAAAACCTTTTGCATGTTTGCAAAAAGCTGCAACTCATAAATAAACAAACTATCTGCCAATTCATAATTATAGCCAAATACTTGATACTCTTCATCTGACACAGTATTCATCAGAAAGTCTACATTAGGTTTGTTTGTAGAGTGCCAACAAGAGTTTCTGCAAACAGCAGAATCATGTAACAAATGCGTTCTGGGATCATCAAAAGCTCATTTACGAGCTACACTTTTTCCTTTTAAATCACTTTTTTGTCAAATTAAATTATAATGATTTTAATACACGGCAAAAGCACGATTACACCCATGGGGTTGCTTGGTCTCGTCCCAAAAATAAAACGTCCCTGAGACGAGTAAAATCTGCACAAATCTTCAGTGACTGGCGTTAAAAATGAACCAAGCTGCATGTAATCACTTTCAAACAGGCCTGTTAGATGTGAACATCTCCATCACACGCCTCCGACAGAGAGCTTTTTATACAAGTACAGCGCAAATGCATTAGCATGAATTAAACGCAGCCCCTTAACCCTGCATGAATAATACATCAGAGGTGTGGTACACTGCATATCATTATGCTGCTCTTATCAATTCACTCCAAAAAACAACTAGAAAAAGCAGCTGCCAATCCTTGGTTGAATTAACGTCAACATGAGATCAAAATAGACCCCATTTACTTTCCCAAAACATGTCGTTGGCCTTATAAACCAATTCGGTGTTTGCAAACAGTTATGATTTTTTTTGTGTTTGGAGGTTTTTTGCTGCCCAGTGCTGCTGCTGTGGGACCAGTGCTTATTGATAGTTTCAGTCACGTGACCGGCTCGAAGACGCGGAGGGCTAAACACCCATAGAGCGCTGCACAAGCGTGTCAATTTTCCATCTGTTGTTTCACAGCCGCACATATTTAGATCACGTCTCAAAAGAATAAAACAAAGGTATTTCTGAACAAAATGCAAGTTTTGGCCATTTGCGATCCATATTAAGCACCCGCGGCAATATTTCAATCATAAACAGTGCGACAAAACACTTAAAGTGCCTTAATATATTTAAAACGGTAATATTAAAAGATCAAATTCAGTATTCACCATATTAATGATGCATAGTTTACATGATGAGGCCGGAATATGAACCTTCAGTGTTTTCCTTCTAATGGTTTTCTATGGGAAGCATTTAATGTGAAACTTTGCACATTGTGTTTATATTATGTCTTCATCTTCTTGCCTGTACAAAATATACATCATCAATAAGAACTCCACTGAATCTTGCCTTTTAATATCTGCGTTTTACTACATTATTACTTGATGCAATCTGCATAAAAATAACTGTCGGTCAGCGAAGCAAAGCTTGGTTTTGTCCTCCAGGTGGCGCTCCTATAAGAGCGTGACGTCACGTGAAAACTATCAATACTGGACATCAAACAATCAGATGTACTGGAAAAGATGCCTGAGCTGCAAACAGAGGTGTCTCCAGGTAACTGGTGGACATGGTTAGGGCTGCATGATTTGGGGAAAAATTGTGATTTTTCTAATAAAGACTGTGATTTAAAGGGGACCTGTTGTGCATAATTCACTTGTATGTGTGTTTGAACCCTGATGTGTGTCTAAACAGTGTGTATATACAACCAACCTATAATAAGGGCCTTATGAAAACTGTTTATTTGTTTGCAAATTCCATTTTTTCTGTTTGAATTTTTCTTGATTCCTTTTTAATAATTAAATTAAATATTATTAATCAAAAAGCATGCCTAATTAATTAAAAACATGAAACCATTTAACATCAATTTATTAAAAGTAAAAAAAAAAATTTTTTTAGGGCCCTATGAAATGTTTTATTTTCATATTTCATTTTTTTATTATTTAATTATGTCTAATTATTTGAATGCATAAAAACATCCTAATTTATTAAAATGTATTTTTTACAATAGCCCTATGAACGTTTTTTTTTCTTCAAAAATTCAATAAAAAAAAAAAAAAAAAAAAATTATATAAAAAAAAATCATATAAAATGTTAAAGGGATACTCCATCCCAAAATGAAAATGTTGTCATTAATCACTTGCCCCCATGTCGTTCCGAACCCGTTAAAGCTTCGTTAGTCTTCAGAACACAATTTAAGATATTCTGGATGTAAACCGGGAGGCTTGTGACTGTCCCATTGACTGCATAGTAAATTACTCTGTCAAGGTCCATAAAAGTATGAAAAGCATCACCAGAATACTCCATCTGCCATCAGTGGATCAATCATAATGTTATGAAGCGACGAGAATACTTTCAAAACAAAAATAACGACTTTATTCAACAATTAGGCACCGTAACGTCTCCTCTGTGTCTCAGTCTTCTGTATCAGCCTGGACACAGGGATGCGTCGTCTTCGTCGATTTACGCTCTGATTTGAACACAAACAGCGCACCCTTGTGGCCCGGCTGATACAGAAGAGTGTATGCATTGTGTGATAACACAGAGGAGACATTACGGTGCCTAATTGTTGAATAAAGTCGTTATTTTTGTTTTGAAAGTATTCTCGTCGCTTCATAACGTTATGATTGAACCACTGATGGCAGATGGAGTATTCTGGCGATGCTTTTCATACTTTTATGGACCTTGACAGAGTAATTTACTATGCAGTCAATGGGACAGTCACAAGCCTCCCGGTTTACATCCAGAATATCTTAAATTGTGTTCTGAAGACTAACGAAGCGGGTTCGGAACGACATGGGGGTAAGTGATTAATGACAACATTTTCATTTTGGGGTGGAGTATCCCTTTAATAGTAATAGGTTTAATTAGTATTCCATGCTGTCACTGCAGAGCTGATACAATGCATCCTCTATGAACTGCATAGTGAATATTATGTAGACCTATTGTTTAAATCAAATTCATGCATTTAAAGTAGAGTAACCATAGCAGTTTTCATCCATAGTCTGTCCATTTAAACGAGTGCGGTTTAGCTTCAAATTGTGTCTTTGATGACAGTATTCTATAAAAATGATTTGCATTCCAATTCTGACATCCAAAGGCACAAAAATACGTTTTGTTCTGCTCCAAATGGGTCTATAGTGAATGATTCATCAGTGCACATTATTAGATGTACAAAAAAATAAGTTTGTCAAACCTGCTCTGCTTTGAAACAATGATTTGTTTTTGCCTGAAAAATTTAAGATGCATAAACTAATACGATTTTAGTATTTAATGCATTAAAAAAATCTGGTGCACATGCATGCATATCATATGTAGAGCTCTATGATGGCCACGATGCAGAAAACACAGACGGAATCCAGTCATAAAAACAGAATTTACAGTTTAATGTCACGGAGTTTGTCAAAGTTTGGATGCATTAATCAAAAGTAGGTCACTTAAATCAAATGGTGATATGGACTAGTATCTGATGTAAATCTGAATCCTGCATGTGTCTCTGTGTGAATGGAGCAGGGTTTTGTTTACTACATACACAGAGCGTCTGACGTCTCAATGAAGACATAAATACATCAACAATATCTCCAAAACTGATCAAAACCAGCATTTTACCATTTCATTTGAGTAAAACTAGTCATATCATATACACACAGAACTTTACTCGGCAACCCGTCAAAATAAAAGTCCTGTTTAACTTGAAGACATTGTGTCAGAAATAGCTATATTACTATTATTTAGTAGAATGTACGTAATACTACTACTGTTGAAAAATAATAACACTTTATTTTTTAAAGAAATAATTATAAAATATTTTAATTTTAATAGTAAATCCCTTTATTTGCCAAAAATGTAAATGTTTAATTTTCATTAATTAAAATATTAATTAAATCAATGTTTTATGGATTCATCTGATAATCAGTAAAATTTAAATACACAACAGAATTTCTGAGGGGGGGGGGGGGGCATTTCATAAGCTACTGTAAGAGTAAATAATAATTGTTTGTATGCATTCAAATAATCAGACGTGATAAAACACAGAATTTGGTAACAATAAAACATAAGGTGAGAAAAAAATAAAACATTTCATACGAGCCCTAAACATGTCATTTTTGTTACACTTTTAAGAAATTAATGTTAAATTGTATAAGTTTCATGATTTTAATTAATTAGACAGTTTTTTGATTAATACAATTTAATTTGGCTGTTAAAAAGGAGTCCAGAAAAATTAAAACGGAAAAAATGAATTTGGGAAAAAATAAACCGGATCTCATAGAGCCCTACACATGGTTCTGAAAGCATTACAGCATGCTGGCACGGTGCCAACGGCAGCACTTCAACTCAAAGCGAAACCACAAAATGCTGTAGAACAGTGTTATCAGTGACCCATTAGAGCCTTTGAAGTGGCTGGGGAAAGATTCTCATCCATTACACTGCGGCCCAGAGTTTGGGTCCTGTCATGGAGAGAGCCGTCCGCAGAGGACGCCTGTTCTTTGTCTCCCATCATCCCCGACTCAGAGTTTCTCTAACACACGCCACACGGCCGCGGAGTAACTCGCTGCAGATTTCAGCTCCAGTTCATCCTCGTTTCTGTCTGCTCCGTGCTGGCCAGATCTGGAGCACGATAACTCACATCCTGACAGCGTTTGATGTCGGAGCGCCTCCAGAATTGGCCTTTTGTTGCATGATGCCATACGTGCATTGTAATAAGTAAGGCTGGAACAGCTAATGATGTGATACGAGGCATGTGTTGGATTCTTCCCAGCGCTTCTCAGACCCACCGCACGAATCTCAGATTTAACATTCACCCGAGAAGCTGCGTTAACAATTAACCCGTTTAATCCAAAAATTTTCCCAGACATATCCAAATGATGTGTCATAAGTAGCCCTTTGAAATAATCAATAATTATTATTTTTTTTAAAATTTGGAAAAATTGTGTTTTATGTTCGATCACCATGGTGACCGGTGTGTACTGAATTATCATATTTCTGCAGTCATAAAATTTGTTATATATCTTAGCCCAGCTATTTTAAACTGTTTGATCACAGGTTACTATTATGCATAAAAAAAACATATGCAACATTGATAGGAACACTGAAATAAAAACAAAAGAATTCAACCATCACCGCATTTCAAAATTGTTACTTTTATGTAAAATATAACATCACATTTTTATATTAATGCTACGAGTAATACATCATTGTTGTACATTTTTTGTAACATTTGAATTTTTAATTTAGTGCAATATTTTGTCATTGCAACATTTTAGTGTAATTTTCACAAACAACTGCATTGGATTATATTGTATACGTAAATTCACTGTTATCCCAGCGGTCATCAACATGTTTACTCACTCTATGACCACACTCAACAAAACTGAATATATGCAAATGCATATATTAATACTAGACACCCTAAAGATAATGTGTACCAAAAATCTGTATCATATCTTTATGTTAACACACTTTACTAGTCTTTTGTTTCAGAGCTTTGATGCAGTTATGATCTTCTCAAGATTCTGCTCTGGTCATGTGACCATCTGCACATATTTAATTGAGACCTTTTATTGTTTCCATATTTGCATGAAGTCACTAAAACATCAGTCAGTAAGGTTTTTAGAGCTTTTACGGTCACTCTTGTGAGCGCTGGGATTAAATGGGTTAACGACAAGGACGTGTTCAGATGCAACTGGGAATGAGATCATACTCTGGCTTGAGGAGCGCCGGGATGTCCGGTATCCCGAGAGGAGGAGCGAGGGAAGCCTGTCGTGTTCCCAGGAGTGTGGTTAGATGTGCTGCTGGCAGACGCAGGGATTCATGCCCTCTGTACACACTCATGAATGCTTTAAAAATGAAAGAGGATTAACTGTGAATGACGCTTTTGCAGGTTTGGGAGCTTTTACGGACCAAAGTGAGGAAGACGAGGCATTTAATCGTGACGCATCGGATGTTTTCTTCATCCTTCTAGTCGCTTCTCTAGTCATGTCTAATGTTCATTGAACCCCTGGAGGATTTTCCAAACACGTTCACTGTCCGTCTGCCATCCTGAGGCCGTTTAGAACATATACAGGAAAAAAGCCCTCAAGAATAAAACTACAAAAAACTAAATATTTGATCAACACACTGCACATCTACTTGGAGTAAATGCCTGTCGTCCAATATAAAGCATATGTGCCCAGGACCATAAGGGTCAATTTTTGGAAATTGAGATGTATGCATCATCTGAAGCTGAATAAATAATATTTCCATTGATGTATGGTTTGTTATGATAGGACAATATTTGTAAATCTGGAATCTGAGGGTGCAAAAAAATCTAAATATTGAGAAAATCAGCTTTAAAGTTGTTCAAATGAAGTTCTTAGCAATGCATATTACTAATCAAAAATTAAGTTTTGATATATTTACGGTAGGACATTTACTAAATATCTTCATGGAACATGATCTTAATATCCTAATGATTTTTGGCATAAAAGAAAAATGGATAATTTTGACTCCATACAATGTATTGTTGTCTATTGCTACAAATATACCTGTGTTACTTATGACTGCTTTTGTGCTCCAGGGACACATATAGTGACCTTATATTGACATTTTTTTCCAGTTTAAGGGACATTTAAGTCCAAAATACAAAGAAATGTGAATTAAACTACATAAAAACTCATATTAGACCAACATAATTTCCCTAAATGTTGTTCAAACTAGTCAAACACAGTTGCCTTAAAGAATTCCATACTGAGAAATACTAATGAAATTATAGATTATGTAGGCTTTTGATATTGTTTTGTCACTTTGTTGATTGTTACCATTCTTGAGGTTTGTGTTGAGGTCTAATGTAAGGTACAACTTTGACTAAATCCAATATATATTTGCTTTGTAAGGTGATTCCTCCTTCAGAAATTAAGAAAACATCATTCACTTCACGTCAGGTATCCTGTAAAACTACATATATATGGTTATCAAAATTAATTATTTTGCAAATCTTCGGTTAGAAGTAGACGAAAGTGTAGTTGCCTCCTCAAATGATGCATTTTACATTCAGTGAACAAACAAATTGACCTTTGCATCAAACCTAAATGCATCAAATTGCCTTGAATTTGTGCACAAACTCATCTGAAGCAGCTAATCCCAGTCTGCAGGTAATCCCAACGCATCCACATTTAACTTAAAGAGACAGTACACTCAAAAATGAAAATCCTGTCATCATTTACTCTCCCTCAAGTTGTTCCAAACCTGTATGAATGTGTTTGTTCTGCTGAACACAAAGGAAGATATTCTGAAGAATGAGGGAAACAGAGCAGTTCTGGATCATAGTATTTTTTTCTCCTACTCATTTTTGGGTGAACTGTCCCTTTAAGAGCCATTTGTAACTTGAATGTCCAAGGCTTCGGGCGTCTTCCGCTTCTAGTTATTTTAGCGGTACAAAACCAGTCTGTTATGCTGCTGAATATTACACACGGGTATTTGCTATCATGTTATTTTAATGCATTATCATAATCATAAACACATTGGTTTGCAGCACAGATAGTTTCACCATTTACCGCACTTTAAAGTTATCTACCTTATGAGGCTAATGAATTCAAAGTCTTGCAGTTTCACAGAAAATAGCTTACTTCTGCATTACAAAATAAGTCAGATCCTGATATACAGCATCAGAGCTGCAGAATAAACTACAGCCATAAACGACACTTCTGCAATAGTTACGCAACAGCATATGCTTGCAAGAATACTTTTGAGTTCTGGAATTGCGTATGGGTCATGAATATTTAAATGAGCGTGACAAATCTGTCAGCATATATAGCGTGACTCTGACATTAGTTAGTGTCCCCTACAGCAGCGTTAAAGTGCAGTGGAGCTCATCCAGGGGCCCGGGGCCCACCAGGGGCCTCAAGGTGACTTAATTGGATTTAAAATTAGACAAAGCAATAAAAAAAATTAAAAAATAAATAAATGCATTTTAATTCACCTTAAAAAAAAAAAAAAAATTTTTTTGAAAAAAACAGTATTCACAAGGCCTTGGAAAACCTTTATATAAGAAGTCATCGAAATTTAAAAGTGTAAAAGTGCAGATTAATAAAATCGTGAAACACCATTCACATTTTTATATCGAGTTTGCATTTTACTAGTTAAGCCAAGCTCTAAAATTTATCATAAAAAAAATATTTTAAATTAAATTAAAAATAAATCATGTAAATTAATCGGTTAAAAAGAGAAGAGTATTCAGTATTCAAACTTTTTGAACGCTGAAACTTAATAATTTTAATTTATATAATTATCATAGTTGTTGTTTTTTGTGAGTGTGCATATATTGCTTTGAAAACAAAACCAATGCTAGGGACACTTTGAATATTGCTATGAACAATAAGAGGACCAAAAGGTTCAGAACTGCTGATCTAGTCCATTTCTAAGAGCCAACACTTCAAGTGCGAGTCATTAAAAGAGTGCAGTTTTCAAGGACATTTACTTCAACTGCTCAGATAATGTTAATGATCGCCAGAATTACAATATGAAGTCAATCAGAGCCACAGAAATCTTCAAATTTACAAATAAAGCTTGATATAAGGAGTGCGCTCGCCCTACAGCTTGTCAAGTCACCTTTATTTATCCAGCGCTTTTAATAATACAGATTGTGTCAAAGCAGCTTTACAGTATTAAAGGGATAGTTCACTTTGAAATTAAAATGTGGTATCTATCAGCTTACCCCAAGGGCATCCAAGATGTAGGTGTCTTTTTTTCTTCAGTAGATCCAATTTTGATGTTTTTAGGTCAAACCGTTCTAGTCTGTCAGTCATATAATGGCAGGTATAGGTCACTGTCTCTATAAGAGGGAAAAAGAACATGCACAGAGAAATCCAAATTAAACAATTCCCCATCGTAACTACACATTGATGGCCTAAGACACGAAACGAGCGGTTTGTGTGAGAAAACGAACAGTATTTATATCGTTTTTTACCTCTTGTACACAACCATGTCCAAGTGATCTGAGTGCACACACACATCCGGTGTGTGACGTGTGTGTGCGCGCGCTCTGACTCACGCTTGACGGAGGGCGTGTCTGAAGCGTGGTGCTTCACGGTTGTGTACAAGAGGTAAAAAACGATATAAATACTGTTCGTTTTCTCACACAAACCGCTCGTTTCGTGTCTTAGGCCATCAATGTGTAGTTACGATGGGGAATTGTTTAATTTGGATTTCTCTGTGCATGTTCTTTTTCCCTCTTATAGAGACAGTGACCTATACCTGCCATTATATGACTGACAGACTAGAACGGTTTGACCTAAAAACATCAAAATTGGATCTACTGAAGAAAAAAAGACACCTACATCTTGGATGCCCTTGGGGTACGCTGATAGATACCACATTTTAATTTCAAAGTGAACTATCCCTTTAAATAGTGTGTAATAATGCAAAACGACAACACACTCGATTTTCAGTTAAAGTCAGTTCATCGTTGATTCAGTGATGCATCGTCCAGCTCAGTTCAGTTCTAATAGAATCTGTGCAATCAAGTCAACGATATCACTGGAAATTACACTTACACTGTCCTCCAAAAGTTTGGAAACACTGGCAAAGTGTGGTTTTGGACGATATCAGCATATCATTTTTTGGTGCAAATGCATTAAACTTGACATCATCATTGAAGACCAGCAATAATAATTTTAATTTTGATTACATAATAATGTCAATATATACATGTCAAAGTCAGACATGCTGTGGTTACTGGTTTAAACTTGGTCCAGGTTTTGGCTCAGCACACCTTAATAGCTTCAACAATTGATTGCCAATTAAGTTTAGAATACAATGAACCAATTAGAACACAGAGCTGTAATAGCTGCTAATGCTGGATATTTTGATAGTTTTTTCTATGTATAAACTGTTTATGTAATAAAATATGTTTTCGTAGTT
>CM049842.1:665000-695000 GCA_027422415.1 Schizothorax lantsangensis
TTTTATTTTACATTTAATTATTCAATTTCTATAGTAGGCTGTTAACTGAATACTTTAGATTTGCATTAAAAAAATGTTTTGGTTATACGGCCCGCTAATAATCGTGTTAAATAATCGTGATTACAATATTGACCAAAATAATCGTGATTATGATTGTTGTCATAATCGAGCAGCCCTATGTCCAATACCGACGTCAGCTGACGTTGAGATTTAGTTGTTTTTAGGTTGTGCAACCAAAATCCAACGTTAAGTCAACGTCAAATATTGACGTCAACCCGATTTTCATTTTCAACCAAAATGCAACGTCTGTCCGACGTCAACCTGACGTTACATAGACGTCTGGCGCCTGCTGGGAATGTTGTTCAACTGAATGTACAAATCAAGCTGTTAGCTTTAAATATCCACAAAATAAAAAACAACACTGATATACGAGCGTACAGTTTATCAGATGCGCACGAGTTCCGTTACTACAGCAACGAATCATCCTGGGTCCAATTCAATTAATGTTAAAATAAAGTGATGTGTGATTAAAACCTACGCTCTTAACACATACTGAAGCACACATGAACATGATTTCAGCATCGATGAGGTCATAAATACATGAGTTACATCATGAGCATTTTACCATTGCTTTTGAGAAACTATGGTCATATCATATACATAAAGGTATTCACGGCAGCCTGTCAAAATAAAAGTCTTTGTTGATTTCATTGGAAGACATACTGTATATTACTATTGTTTAATAGAATGTTCGTAATACTACTACTATTACTAAAATTATTAAAACTTTATTTTAGTAAGGAATATTCACACAATATTTCTTTCATGTTTTAATGTAATAGTAACTTTGTTTGCCAAAAAATAAGTTTGTTTAATTTTCATTTGATTAAAAGATAAATTAAATTAATATTTTCTGCCTTCATTTGATAAGCAGAACATTTTTAATACAAAACAGAATTTCTAAAGGGGATTGTAAAAATAAACTTTAATAAATTAAGTTGTTTTTATGCATTCACATAATTAGATATGCTTAAACACAGAATTTGGTAACAATAAAACAGAAGGTTAGAAAAAATATTTTTGTTAACCCTTTAATAAATTGATGCTGAATTTGCTAAGTTTCATCATTTTAATTAATTAAACTTGCTTTTTGATTAATACAATGTTATTTAACCATTAATAGAGTCCAAAAAAAAAAAAACAAATCCAGAAAAAATGGATTTTGGGAAAAAATACAATGTATTTCATAGGGATTTCAATGGTGTCCCGCCACGACTGGACTTTATAGGACCGTCTGAGGTGAGACTGGAGATGAAGCCTGACCTGATCTACTGACCCGTCATCCAGAACCAGCTTCAGCAGGTTCCTGAGATGCTGAAATCAGGTTAATGCCATGAATCAAGTCTTAGTATTAACACAGGTTTCCCACAGATGTAGCCGGTCAGGAGCACGAGGTAATGACCACACTGCCACCCAGTGGAACTCAAGCCAAAGAGACACCAGTCCACAGAACATCTAGAAGATATTACATGATCCCAAAAGATGCTGAACAATTTAAACAAAGAGGGAACCACTATCAGTAACCTTCAGCACAATTGTGACCCAATTTGTAGCAATAGACAACAATACATTGTATGGCTCAAAATTATCAATTTTTCTTTTACGCCAAAAATCATTAGGATATTAAGATCATGTTCCATGAAGATATTTAGTAAATGTCCTACCGTAAATATATCAAAACTTAATTTTTGATTAGTAATATGCATTGCTAAGAACTTCATTTGAACAACTTTAAAGGTGATTTTCTCAATATTTAGATTTTTTTGCACCCTCAGATTCCAGATTTACAAATATTGTCCGATCATAACAAACCATACATCAATGGAAAGATTATTTATTCAGCTTTCAGATGATGTATAAATCTCAATTTCGAAAAATTGACCCTTATGACTGGTTTGTGGTCCAGAGACACATTTAATGGTGGTTTGAACTGTATTTGAATCCACATCTCAAGAGAAAGGAGACACTACAGAAGCGCTCCGCGCGGGCCTGGAGAACGTGGCACACACTAGGGCTCTTGATTTCTCCTCAGTAACACAAACCACATGCAGACGGAGCCCAGCTTGAGACGGACTCACACTAAATGACTCACACTGATGAAGTTCACACACCTGAGACCCACGACATTACATCAGAATCTAGAATGAGTCAATCACGTGAAGGAACCTGAAGAATGTTTTTAGGAATAATAAGTAGGGCCCTATGATGACTTTACAGTCTAATGTGACGGAGTTTGTCAAAGTTTGGATGAATGAATCAAAAGTAGGTCACTTAAATCAAATGGTGATCTGGACTAGTATCTGATGTAAATCTGAATCCTGCATGTGTCTCTGTGTGAATGGAGCAGGGTTTTGTTTACTACATACACAGAGCGTCTGACGTCTCAATGAAGACATAAATACATCAACAATATCTCCAAAACTGATCAAAACCAGCATTTTACCATTTCATTTGAGTAAAACTAGTCATATCATATACACACAGAACTTTACTCGGCAACCCGTCAAAATAAAAGTCCTGTTTAACTTGAAGACATTGTGTCAGAAATAGCTATATTACTATTATTTAGTAGAATGAACGTAATACTACTACTACTGTTGAACAATAATAAAACTTTTTTTAAGAAATAATCATAAAATATTTTAATTTTAATAATAAATCCCTTTATTTGCCAAAAATGTAAATGTTTATTTTTCATTAATTAAAATATAAATTAAATCAATGTTTTATGGCTTCATCTGATAATCAGTAAAATTTAAATACACAACACAGAATTTCTGAGGGGGGGGGCATTTCATAAGCTACTGTAAGAATAAATAAAAATGGTTTGTATGCATTTAAATATTTAGACGTGATAAAACACAGAATTTGGTCACAATAAAACATAAGGTGAGAAAAAAATAACATTTCATACGAGCCCTAAACATGTCATTTCTGTTACACTTTTAATAAATTAGTGTTAAATTGTATAAGTTTCATGATTTTAATTAATTAGACATGCTTTTTGATTAATACAATTTTTTTGACTATTAAAAAGGAGTCCAGAAAAATTAAAACGGAAAAAAATGAATTTAGAAAAAAATAAAACAGATTTCATAGAGCCCTAAATTTGACTTTTTGCATCATTAACATGCCCCAATTCCCATTACTGTGCGGCTAGAAAAATATGATATATTATTTAAAGTGTAAAGCAATTATTCTGTATGCCAGTATTTGTTGTGCAGCTTTTAATGTATGCTGAGTTTAATGATAGACAAACATCTAATAAGAATCATCATTGAGAGTTATGGACATATTACAATAATGAGAATGAGAAATGTGGAAAAAAGTCATAACGTGTAATTTCTTATTATTATTATTATTGTATATTTTTCTAATTTAAACAGTGCAATCTTAAGTTTTGCGCGATTCACCTCGTTAAAGATATAATTCACCCAAAAAATGTTAATTAACTCACTGTCAGATCATCCAAAGCGTAGAACAGCAAAGAGGAGGCTCTGGATTACATGTTGTTGTCAATAATGTTCAGTTTCTTGCACAGTTTCGCTTCATAAGACCTCGATATATCATCAGGAGCCACGGGGATTCATTTCATGTTGCCTGATATGCTTTTTTCGACTCTTAAAGTGACGGCACCCATTGACTCTCATTATAAGAGTCACCAAGGAGCTAAAAATCATCTTTACTGTTCTACTGAAGATTAAAAGTCACCTCGATCATGGATGGTGTACGTGTCAGTAAACTAACAGCACGTTTTCATTTATGGGTGAACTATTCCTTTAACCAGTTTAACCAGTGCTGAGCTGCTGTTAAACCATCTTGCGTTGATCTTCAGTTCAGCTCTGTGTTTTGAATCAGTTTTCAATGCACAGCATTTCGCGTTTGATCCCAATGAACGACCACATCATAGTTAACCCCGATCTATAAGCAGTCACCGACGCAGGTTATAAAAGCAAGGCGAGCGGACGGAGAGAGGAAAAGGTCCCTCGCGTGCCAAGAGCAGACGTAGCACATTCTCTCGCCACATGCTGTAACTAAACGCCTGGCCTTCACATTCACTTCTTCTGTCTAATAGAGTGTATCAGGATTTATCGCAGTGGGACAAAAGACTTGAGCAGGTTTGGCTCATGATTCATGTCACTGACAGGTGGTAGCAGAGTTCAGTTCCTCCAGCGTTATTAGGATCAATGGGATTTCAGTGTGTAGGGAACGCCATAATCACATCATCAGAGAGAAACAGAAACACTCGTCGTATCTGATGTGCTTTCTCTGATCTGATTCTAAGGTTTGAGATCTATCTGTGCATGCTCAATAACAAGAAGCTGAATCACAAGACCACCGACTCCGAGTGAGAGAGCATGTTCAGAAATACATGTCTCCTAACACATCATAATGTGGTTATTTGCTCAATACTGCCACCTTGTGGCCAAATCAACCACAGCAGTAAGTGTTTCTCCTCAAATCTTTCCCTGGAGGGCCAATCTACTGCAGAGTTTAGCTCCAACCCTGATCAAACTCACCTACCTGTGATTTTCTAATGATCTTGAAGACTCTGATTAGCATGCTCAGGTGTGTTTGATTAGGGTTAGAGCTAAACTCTGCAGGAGTGGGCCAGATTTGAGGATGCCTGAGCTAGATGATGTTGGTGAGGCCAGAAAACAAAAGAAAGTTTGCAGGGTTCATGCAAGCATCTAAAGCATTGGTCTCAAACTCAATTCCTGGAGGGCCACAGCTCTGCACAGTTTAGCTCCAACCCTAATTAAACACACCTGATCCGACTAATCAAGTCCTTCAGGCTTATTTGAAAACTACATGGTTTGTGTGTTGGAGCAGGGTTGGAACTAAACTCTGCAGGGCTGCGGCCCTCCAGGAACTGAGTTTGACACCCCTGATCTAAAGCATTGGTCTCAAACTCAATTCCTGGAGGGCCACAGCTCTGCACAGTTTTGCTCCAACCCTAATCAAACACACCTGATCCGACTAATCAAGGTCTTCAGACTTACTAGAAACTTTTTTTTTTAGAATTTAGATTTTTTTTTTTTTTAGAATTTAGTTTTTTTTTTTTTTTAGAATTTAGATTTTTTTTATTTTAGAATTTAGAAATTTTTTATTTTAGAATTTAGAAGAAAAAAAATGTAGAATTTTTTAGAATTTAGTTTTTTTTTTAGAATTTAGATTTTTTTTTTTTTAATTTAGATTTTTTTATTTTAGAATTTAGAATTTTTTTATTTAGAATTATTATTTTTTTTAGAATTTTTTTATTTTAGAATTTAGATTTTTTTTTTTTTTTTTTTTTTAGAATTTTTTTTTTTTTTTTTAGAATTTTCTTTTTTTTTTAGTTTTTTTTTTTTTTAGAAACTTCCAAGCAGGTGTGATTTGGAGCTGGTTAGAGCTAAACTCTGCAGAGCTGTGGCCCTCCAGGAGTTGAGTTTGAGAACATTGATCTAAAGAGAGTGAATGCAGCGCTACATCATGCAATCAAAAAGATTTTAAAAAATTGATACTTATTCAGCAGCGACACATTAAAAGTCAAAAGTGACATTTATAATGTTACAAAAGATTTCTATTTAAAAAAAGCTGTTCTTTTGAACTTTCTATTCATCTGTGAATTCTGAAAAATAAAATGCATCAGTTTCCACAAAAATATTGTGCAGCACGACTGTTTCCAACATTGATAATAATCAGAAATGTTTCTTGAGCAGTAAATCAGCATATTAGAATGATTTCTGAAGATCATGTGACACTGAAGACTGCAGTAATCAGCATAAAATTAACACATATTCACATACAAAACTATTATAAATTGTAATAATATTTCACAATTTTTGATCAAATAAATAAATGCAGCATTGGTGAACAGAACAGACTTCTTTCAAAAACATAAACATCTTACTGACCCCAGACTTTAAAGTGGTAGTGTACTCTGAGCAGTGTTTATGATATCTGTTTATGATATTGTGATGCAGAAACACTAATTTTCAAGAGAAAATTCCTGCTGAAATCTATCTTTATGAAGCCTTCATGCACATTATTTCTACAATGATTGTCCATATTGTTTTCATTCCTTATAAAGAAACTGAACGCTCTACCATATTCACAACATAAAAACTGAGATAAATCATAAATCACGGCTTGATTCCATCACAACACACCCAACAGCATCAGATATATGAGCAATAGATAATCACAGCGTGCCGATATACAGCCATATCTCACGTCTACGAGTGTGATATTGCATTTATACAACAGTTCGACGGCACAATAGGGGTGTGCGATATTGAAAAAAAATGATATCTCGTTATTTTTTGGGATTTTTTCGATAACGATAATTAGACGATATTTAGCAGAGTGTTATTGTGCTGATATCTGTCTACCGTGGACAGCTGCAGTTTTTGATATTCTTCATATTCTGTGTGATCAGTTCACATCAGTGATTAATTAATCCTTTCATTTAAGTTTAAATTGATTTAAATGAAAACCTTTAATAAAGCCATTTTTTCTAAAAGCGTACATAACTTTTTGTGTCAAATTGTCACATTTAATCAATCAATTAAGATAAGACATGTAGGATGTTACCAAACAAATGAATTCAGTATCATCAAAATTAATCTGTGCTGAAGTTGCATCTGAATGTGTTTAGATGTATTTACACACTATTTAATGCAGCTCAGAGGGACACAGAGTGCTTTAACTAGTTACAAATGCATATTTTTTTGACATTTTAAACATAAAACATTGAATACTGATATTTAAAATTATTTTAAAAATGAAAAGATACTTTAAATGTGAAATTAAAACCACCAGCAGGTGGCAGCAAGTCACTGTTAATAAGTGAGTCATTGTGACTGAACCGAGTCATTGTGACTGAACCGAGTCATTGTGATTGAACCAAATCATTGTGACTGAACCGAGTCATTGTGACTGAACCGAGTCATTGTGACTGAACCGAGTCATTGTGACTGAACCGAGTCATTGTGACTGAACCGAGTCACCATCATTGTGACTGACTGAACAGTCAACTGTCATTGTGACTGAACCGAATCATTGTGACTGAACCGAGTCATTGTGACTGAACCGAGTCATTGTGACTGAACCGAGTCATTGTGACTGAACTGAATCATTTAACGATTGATTCATTCAGGAACGAATCACTGAGACACAAAACAGTGCTGTAGCTGTGTCTGGAGTTATTTTTTGTTGTCGAAATGGAGCAAAAACAGTCTAAAACATAAGTCTCTTAATATTAACTTATTGTTTTTTGAACTGTTGTATCAAATCAATATCACATTTGTAATCACGCTTATATTTGAAGAAAAAACGGCACTCTTCGTGTGATTTTAACTATATGACGATGTAAATATATACATTTTCTGCCCCCATATCTTGATCATTCTTAATGCATTTTAATAGACTGAATCATGAAAGAACACAATCTAGTCTAGACTTCATCACGTAATCATCACTCCGTAGGTGTTTTGTTTGGTTTTTAGAAAATACTCGATTATGTCAAATTGCACATCGTTAAAATAACAATTACGATATTATCGCAGACGATATATATCACACACCCCTACTGTGTGTAAATAGATAACAAATAACAACCGAGTGTCTTTAAAAGCCCTCTTTTGTACAGAACTACTTTCTTCAGCCACAGATTCAGATCTAAAGTTTGAGTTTAACAGCTGAACCCAAGCATTCGTTACTAATTACAAAACATCACCTGCTAAAAAAAACAATAGAAGCCCAATAGAAACCATCACAGAAATTCCAATGGTTTCCATTAAAATAGCTTTTTCCAGTAAAACCATTACAAAATTAATTTTTGTAGTGTGTTTTGGGCATTTTTCCAATATGATTTAACATCCCACCAATAGAATCCATCACATACCAGTAGACACCATTATAGCTTCCATTAAAACCAATACAATTCCCATTATAACCATTAAATCCATTACATTTTCTATTGTTTTTTTTCAGCAGGGTAGAACTAGTAACGAAGGAACGTTGAATTGCTTCATCAAAAGCTTATTGTATTACTGTAGTAAAAGTGATAGTAGAGTATTATGCAAATGTGATTACCTGCATCTGATGCAGCATTCATTCTTCAGCTCACATATTCACAATTAGTTTGAAATAGACTCGTACTATCCTTTCATCGGTTAAGGGTGATTCCTGATGACAGCGCTGCTCAGTGCATTTGTTGGCTGCATACAAGCTGCTTTTGAATGAAAAAATCACTTCCTTCTTTAAAACTGCACTTTAGTATTTTTCAATTTAAAAGTCCTTCCTGTTGATTCATAAAACAGTCTCTTGTCGCCATCTAATGGCGGAACAATGAAACTAAAATCACCATAACGAACACACACCGTTTACCAATCCTAAATACTACTATTATTTATATAAACATTAGTTATTGAATAATAATATATAATAAACAACAACATCCATCATAAAAGTTGCTAAGCAATTCAGTCAGAAGTACAAAGGCAGCGCTCTGTTATAATACAGCATTGAAGTTACATAAACATGATGAGATTTTGCCAAAACTATCTGCTCTGGAACATTAATAGATTAATGAGACCAAAGCCTGCCTGTTAGATTTACCCAAAATGAAATATATCTCATGTTTAACCACTATAGAGACATCAGAGCCAGCGGTAAACTCCAGAGGATCTGGCGCTCTCTCTGCGGGTTCATGAGCACGGACACCCTGGAGATCACACATTTTCAAATAGGCGCTATCTTTATTAACAAACCGCATATTTGAAGTCCAAACAAGTACATTCTCGCCTCTTAAATCTACATTCCGTGGCACAAAACAGGATTTATAGAGGATTTGGGCGTCCGCCATAACACTCGCTGTGAGAAGCAAGGCAAGTTCAGCAAGCAGAGTGATACAAACGGTGAAAAGAACTGTTGTATAAATTACAATACATTTCAATAAGGTGTGTTTAGAGTTAATTAACCACGTAATACGCTCAGATATGAGTGTGGTTCGGTCCACTCCTAACGGGTGTCATCAGCTCTAGAGGAACTAACACAAAACGTCCATCCAGCAACTGAACCAGTGTTAATTTCGTTAACGAAGACGAAAAATATTCGTTAACAAACCTTTTTTCATTGACGTTGACGAGCTAAAACTAATATCTGATGATAAAAACTATGACGAAATATATGCCGCGTCTTCGTTAACAAGACGAGACGGGACTAGAATGTTATTTGAGGACTACCGGACATTCAAAATACATGCTATAGGCTAAATTAACTGTCTTGTCTTTCAAAATGTGCGTCTCTGTCATTGGATGAGGGGCGTTTGTATATCTAGTCTCAGTATGGCAGCCACAGCGGACAGAAAGGCTACCAAAACTACTCTCTCGCGCACGCTACGCTTCTTCAGTTCTCATACAGCACACGATCAGATCTCAGTTAGCGCTCAAATACACACACAGCAGTCCAATGTCTATCGTGTAGAGTATCTCACGTAAATACAGTCGGTTATGGCTTAAGTGAACGTAAACAGGTGAAAACTGAATGTGTGTCAGTATTACATACATCCGTCTTAAAGGGACAGCGTTCCTAATTCAATACCTATCCGTGTCAATGTTAATGTTAACCAACAAAAGATGTTAAATAAATGTATACTTGTTAAGTAAACCCACTGTATCTAAAAAAATTGTTTAATTTGTATCTCTACCAAAAAATGAAAATTTATTCCAGTTTTTCCCAAATTCAATCCTTGATTCAAATTTCTCATAAGCTTAATTGATTTGGTATAAAGAGAGAATAATTAATGACTATTTTTGTTTGAAGACTACTGTGACGAGTCAGCTGCCTCCCCCTAATTATCAGCACTCCCCGTCCCTATAATCGCCTGCCCTTCACAAGGCCCCGACGGGAGTGGGTGTGTGAGGAGAGGAGGGGCTCTGACAGCCACTGGTCTGCATGTCTGTGATGAGGCACACCTGAGTGAATGGAGCCTCATCACTGCCGCGTTGAGATGTCTTCCTCTGGGCCGGCTCTTCCCCGTGCATGCACGCTGGTGACCTCGTGGGTCCAGGAAGGGAGCGTCGAGGCGGAGGACCGCACCCGCGAGACGGCTGACGGGCCAGGATGCCGGGCCGTACCCACTGGAAGCGCCGCGGGCCGAAAGGAGGACGAAGCCGCCGCCCTCGCGCCCCGGACCCAAGGGGGAGCGTGCGGCCACCGGACTCCGCCCCTTACCTGGACCCTTCCTTCCAGAACCTGCCCATCCTTCACAACCCGTGCAGCACACGAGGACACCAGATCCAATCCTGTTTATTTTGACACGACTTCATTTTGGACACTTTATTATTATTTCTGTTTAATAAAAGCCTCTCCGAGGCCTGATGCCACACCCACTGTGTCTGTCGTTTGCTCCTCCCGCCACACTACATATAAAATAGCTACCAAAATAAATGTTGGTAACTAAAGTTTGACTAAAAGTTGACAAAAATGCAATGACTTTTCGTCGACTAAAACTATGAAAGACTCAAATGACTAAAATGTGACTAAGACTATTAAGCATTTTCGTCTTAAGAAAAAGACTAAAGGCCATTGCACACTGAGTCCGAAATTTTCGCACGTTGAAAAATAAAAATGACCTCACGTTATGTCAATCACGTTTACACACTGCCTCCGAAATTTTCGTCCGTCATAAAAAAATTCGGATCGGGTTCGATTTTTTGCGTTTTTCGCATCCGTGACAAACATTTTGAGAGGTGTTTTGATCGTTCAGAGCCACCGTAGAAGCGAACGCCAAAATCCAGAATGGCGATTGTCAAGTTGATCCACTTCGTCTCGCAACACAGCACTGTATATAGATCCTTGCACACTGAGTTCACAGAAATTGGTGGTCTTCGTTTTAATTTGTGGCTCTAGTATCGCTAGCAAAGCATCAAACTGAGCCACTGACGTCCTGAAGTACACTTTGAATCTCTCGTGATAATCCCGCTGCTCCTTAATAAGGACGAACTCTCCGTCCTCTCTATATTTTAGGATTGGATGGACTCAATATTTCCTTTCTTTCTTTAGGAAGCAAGAGAACAACAAAATCATCCTCAATGCTTGAAGAATCCATTCAGTAGACTACGGTTTTGCTGTTAATACGCATCGGACTCAGTGTGCAAGGTGTGCGTTACGAATTTTTAGGATTGCGAATACGAAAAAACGATGCGAAAATTTCGGACTCAGTGTGCAGAGACCTTAAGACTAAATCAAAAATGCCTGCCAAAATTAACACTGCACTGAACGATCCAAACAATGCCGTGTTTCACCTGGAAGTAGCCGCATGGCAAAAACACAAGTGAAGAGAAACAGGAGCTTGTAAAGGGCATCCATTTCTGCTGTCGTCATCAATGGTCATGTGCCATAGAGCAGCTTCTCAAACTGAAATGCTCATGACCCCAGACCGTGATTGACAGTCTAATAATGGCGACACTACACAAGGCCATTCTTGATAAGCAGCTCAGCGCTTCAGAACTAGGGTCTTCTCAAGAGGATGCTGTGTCCGGCCTGGGAAAGCTGATAAGACGCTCGGCCCTCTTCACTTCAGAGCGGGAAGGGCCATCCGATTGGAAAGCTCAAAGTGCTGCTCTCTCCGGGATCAGCTGCTATCAGACAGGCTTTAATAGCTCACATGCTGGAGCTCTTGAAGGAAAAACATTCCTCCGGGACTCAACCGCAGACAAGATAAATATATTCAAGAGCTCATATCATATGAAGAGTTTGGTTCCAAAACGCGATAAAAATTTTGGTTTCCATCAAAATCAGTATTGTATCTGGTCGGTATTGAAAAGTCAATTTTTATTTTATGTGATATTTGTCATTCTGCTGGGTCCGCAGAATCAACCATAACGCTCCTTCCAGGACAGCCAGGAACCTTGGAGTTGTGATCGATGTCATAAAGCAGTTAAGCTACCAATCACAGAACTGCTCGTGATCTCAGCCAACCCATCACTTCACCACAACTTCTCTATACAGCTGGGTCCGTCACAACTCCTTCCAGGACCCGGAACCTTGGAGTTGTGATCGATGATCAGTTAAGCTTCACAGACCATTTGCCAACGGCCCGGTTATTTGCCTTACAACATTAGGAAGATTAGGCCCTTCCTGTCAGAGCAAGCCGCACAACTCCTCGTCCAAGCTCTTGTTCTCTCCAGACTGGACTATTGTAATGCTCTCTTGGCGGGCCTTCCCGCATGTACTATCAAGCCTCTGCAACTGATCCAGAATGCAGCAGCCAGAGTGGTCTTTAATGAGCCGAAAAAAGCTCACGTTACCCCTCTCTTCATCAGGTTACACTGGCTACCAATAGCCGCTCGCATCAAATTCAAGGTACTGATGTTTGCCTACAAGACCACAACTGGCACTGCACCAATATACCTAAACTTGCTAGTTCAAACTTATGCGCCCTCCAGAAGCTTGCGTTCTGCAAGTGAACGACGTCTTGTGGTGCCATCCCAAAGAGGTACCAAATCACTCTCACGGACCTTTTCCTGGACTGTGTCCAGCTGGTGGATGACCTCCCGATCTCAATTCCAACAGCTGAGTCTTTAGCCATTTTCAAACAACATCTAAAGACACATCTTTTTCGCCAGCACCTGACTAACTAATACTAACACTTACCTATTCTATTTAATAAAAACATCCTAGCTACGTGTACTGTGCTGGACTAACTGAGACTTGTCATGGCATTTGTATACTGTTGCTCTCTCGATGGTCTGATTGCTTCTATTGTTCTCCTCATTTGTACGTCGCTTTGGATAAAAGCGTCTGCTAAGTGATTAAATGTAAATGTAAGTTTAGGGTAAGGGTCGGTGTGGATGGGTAGGTTTAGGGTAGGGGTAGGTATGGACATTAAAAAAAGCCTCAAACCACATGAATAAGATGCTGGTAGCACAATCTGATAGGTAGCATTTTTCGCTATCGATGTGTGCTACCTATCTTTTTAATGGGAGGTAGCACAATCTGAGCGGGCAGCACAAATCGTCAGAACACCGGTTCTGTGATCTCCATCACGTGCTTTCAGATGGAGCGCCATTTAATACACAGAGACGTAGATCACAGCAATATCGCGTTCATAATCGCAGATGAATCGATTATGAACGCGATATCGTGTAGCTTGTCAGTGTGAGTGTTTTTATTAATGCCATTAATGTTTTTGTTATATAGCCTACAGTGTATAGCACTAGTCAACTAAACCAATATAACATGGCAAAGACTAATTGAATATTTTTAGTCCAGTGCCTGTATATACGATTAGTATTGACCACGTATACTGGTATCATATGTGGATCAACTTACTTTGTTGTCTATTTTCAATATGAAAAAATAACTTTTATTTTGATTCAATGGATTTATTGCATTTTGAATAAAAATAAAAATAAAAACATGTCATGGATTTATTGCATTTGGGGGAAAAAAATATTAATTTTTATAATAAATCTTTGAAAATCAAAATCTGGATTTGAATTTTTAATGTTATTATAACCTAAAGATGATATGTGAAAGTTTGAAGCCACTTTCTTGGTAAAGAAAACACATTTTTACTCAAATTAATCAAAATGGATTTATAGCGTTTTGGAACCAAACTCTTCATATATTACATTAATAAAATGTTCTTCATACTTTTGAAATGCAAGAGTTTGCTGAAAACTACACTGTAATTTTCAAAACTTAAACATCCTCTCAAAATAAAAATACAAATATTGAACCATCTTTTCAAGTTTAGATATGGACAGGGTATTAGTCAGGTTGCTGACTTGTTCACTTAAGCCCGATTCGGACGGTAATTGTTTCTCATATGGACGTCTGTAAAAATAAATTTACATATCACCTCAGTGATAAAACTCATGGATTCGGATGGAGATTTATTCACAGTGGAGGAGCGAGTTCTGCGAGTTCTTTAAAGCCCTATTCGGACGGTAATAGTTTCTCAGGGGGACGTAAGTGATTTTCAGCATACACAGGGGGTAGTTGGTGATTTAGTTGCCGTCTGAATCCAGGATGTCGGTGTTTATCTCTCACCACCCCCGTGAAAATCCCCGGCCCAATTACCTACTGTTTTTTGACAAACACCGAGGTCGTGTGGTAATTTAATTGCCGTCCGAATCCACATCTCTGAGTTTACGAGAAGAAATCGATTTAAAATTCAGTGTTTAATCCCTTTTTGAGCACTCCCGAACACCGTAACGTTGTACTTCGGTGTAATTTACATATTATTTCTGAAATGCTGGAAAGTATTTAAAAGAACAATACTTCATAACTGCTCAACCACAGCGACTGGGAGCAGAATGAGAAGAAAAGCACATTAACTTTCAAATGGGTCTTTATTATGGCAGCAGCAGGTATGCAATACAATTTTAAAATGTGTATTATAAACAGATATATATCGGTATAATTATATTCAACTATAGCGCGTCTATTTTCCTACTTTTAAACAGGAGATTTAAATAATCAAATAATAAATATTATAAAATATGCTTGGAATAATAAGTATTTTTAAATACATTTTACACAATAATAAGAATACATTTGTAAATAAAATTACTTTTATTTACAGCAGACAATCATGTGATTGGTCACGTGATCATGTGTTCCCGGGTGCAGGATCACAGAACTCGCTCCACTGTGAATAAATCTCCATCCGAATCCATCAGTTTTATCACTGAGGTGATATGTAAATTTATTTTTACAGACGTCCATATGAGAAACAATTACCGTCCGAATCGGGCTTTATTTGATTATTTAAATCTCCTGTTTAAAAGTAGGAAAATAGACACACTATAGTTGTATATAATTATACGCGATATATATCTGTTTATAATACACATTTTAAAATTGTATTGCACCTGCTGCTGCCATAATAAAGACCCATTTGAAAGTTAATGTGCTTTTCTTCTCATTCTGCTCCCAGTCGCTGTGGTGGAGCAGTCATGAAGTATTGTTCTTTTAAATACTTTCCAGCATTTCAGAAATAATATGTAAATTACACCGAAGTACAACGTTACGGTGTCCGTGAGCGCTCAAAAAGGGATTAAACACTGAATTTTGAATCGATTTCTTCTCGTAAACTCAGAGATGTGGATTCGGACGGCAATTAAATTACCACACGACCTCAGTGTTTGTCAAAAAACAGTAGGTAATTGGGCCGGGGATTTTCACGGGGGTGGTGAGAGATAAACACCGACATCCTGGATTCAGACGGCAACTAAATCACCAACTACCCCCTGTGTATGCTGAAAATCACTTACGTCCCCCTGAGAAACTATTACCGTCCGAATAGGGCTTTAAAGAACTCGCTCCTCCACTGTGAATAAATCTCCATCCGAATCCATGAGTTTTATCACTGAGGTGATATGTAAATTTATTTTTACAGATGTCCATATGAGAAACAATTACCGTCCGAATCGGGCTTTAGTTAACTTTTTTGATCATGAAAATTAAGCTGTGATCTGAACCAGATCTGTTCAATGTCAGGTAATTGGTTCTGCTATCCCAGTCGGGACCAGTAGTTTGGTACCTGCCCTGCCAACTTCATAATTGGCCCCACCATAAAAGAATGATCCATTTTTTATTTTAGCAATGTACTTTCATACTTTCCATTTTTATGAAAGGGTCCATGAATTGAGGAATCAAATCTGAACAAATTTTAAAACATCAGGCTTCGTACACTTAGCGAATGTTTACAGAGAAAAATACTAGACTGAAGCCTGGAATACACTACACGATTTTTGCCCCGATTTCTGCAGATATGAGTTGACAGACTCCATAGATAATCACGTAGTGTATGATGGTCACAGACTCCAATTTCTTTTAGCTTCAGACTCTGATTCCAACCAGTCGGAGATCAAACATATTTAATATTTTCAGACGATTTTAGAACACATATTGTTTTCATTTGTCACGCGTCTCCTAGCAACAAGACGCACGTTTCTGCTTGAGTTTGTTGTTATCTGAACGACTTCAAAGTCTGTTAGTGTATGATGTCCAGTTTTCCATTGTCACAAAGTTGGTATGATGCCTAGTGTTTTAAAAATCTGTTCAGATTTTAAAAGTTGTGTAGTGTATTCCAGCCTTGAGGATCACACACTAACCTACTTTCAGCTCAAACACATCACAAATGGGTGCAAAAGCTTCCGTTTACCATATTTGATTAGCTCTACATATGTGTCATCTAATGTTTGTGTCTGATAGCACAGGTACATCTTGGAGACGTCTATTTGACATCTGCAAGACGTATTTTTTAGTGTTTGCTCATCTGCAATACGTCTATAGGACGTCTCCTTTTAGAGGTCAAATATTAGATGTCTTTAAGTTGTTTATGATTTAGAATGTATGTAAAACTGACATCTGAAAGACGTCTGTCAGACGTTTGTAGACAGCAGATGCTTTCCAGATCAAAAGATCTTTAACAGACATCTTGCAGACGTACGTGTGCTATTACCATACAGCCATCGTCTTCAAAAGACTTGGATTAAAGCGTGTACAAAGACTATATTTGAAATGTCTGAAAGAAGCCTACTAGTTATGTGTGTGTCCTAATGTATGACATCCTGAATTGCACTGAATATGCCTCATTTTACATAATTATCATCATCATATCTCCAGATCACTTACCGTCCAGAGACGCGCTTCCTCAGCAGCACTACAGTAGCGTGACCGTTGGCGTAACGTCCGTTAACATTCAAAAAGACTGCGCGGGAAAAAGCCACGTGTGACGCATGCGCGTTGGAGTTAAACAAGGCATAAAAAAGCGAAATTTCGTTATATTAGCGTGTCTTTATTTAACCTGTATTTAGGCTATGCACCAACAAATAAGACTAGCTCAGAGCGGTACGTATCCCATGATTCAACATGTTGAGGAGGAACTCACCATATCGATTTGTTCAGAAAACAATTCCAGTTAAATTAAGTGTTATTTAATTTGGAAGTAAAACGCAACGTGTTGCTTATTTTATTGGTGCATAAATGAATGTGCATTTTGTAAAATGTTTGCAATTGTCACTCAATTAGATGCACCACCTTAACTGTCACCGTCCCACCTGTGGGACGCTTGGCGCTCTTTTTTTCGTTGTCTTTTTTTCCTATCAGATATTTTACTAATCATCATAAATTAGATATCATTTGAAAGCTTAAAACCTCAAAATTCATCCTGTGAAAACCATTTTGAAATCGGATATTGTGTTACCATGGAAATGGTACTTTAAAATCTTTTGGCGGTCTCCTCCCCCTTAGTGGGCGGTGTCAAGTGTCATATTACACAATGCATCTTTTGGCGGACTCCTCCCCCTTAGTGGGCGGAGTCAAGTGTCATATTACACAATGCATCTTTTGGCGGACTCCTCCCCCTTAGTGGGCGGAGTCAAGTGTCATATTACACAATGCATTACGGTCTTTTAGAATCAAAACTTTTTATAATCTTGACAAAATACATATCGCCAGAAAGGTCTGACTCTCAGGATGCCATATTTGATGGTCTTTTTGTGATCGGAGTAATATTGACAGAGAAATTTAGACATTTGTGACATAAAAATGCATAAAAAACAATTCAATGGAGTTTGGAGGCACCCGGTGGCTGTTCGTGGTATAACGCTCTAAATAAAATCTCACAGGAACCTCAATTTTTTTCATATCAACTTCAAATTTGGAACATAACTTATTTAGACATAAGGCTTTAATTTTATATCAATTTTAGAGTAAAACCTATTATGTAAAATATTTATTTTATATAAAATATAAAAAATTTAGTACTGTGTATTTTCTTTACAGTAAATGTAAACTTTTATAACTTTTTGTTACTTTCATATTTTAAAATAATTCCACTTCTACAGTAATCTGCTGATTGTCTTCTTAGAAAAGAGACCAAACTTATATCTGTATTCCAAAGCATTCATGAATTATAAGAGTTTAAGTTTGGATAGTGCACTCTCACGTATGTGTTCAAAAATGGGGGGGGGGGGGTGACAGTTAAGGGGTTAATACATTTGTGTGCTACTGAACAATTTTAAAAAATGTAGTTATTGATGAAACTTTCAATGTGTAAATAAATCTCTGTAAAAACTTTAGAGTGCCTGCAGTGCCCTACAAACTTCAGATAGTGGAACGTTCACTTGTGAAGTCTACTTCATAGGGCACTTAAACAGTCGACTAGAACATACATTCATTTTATCTTAAAGGGGACCTATTATGCTCCTTTTTACAAGATGTAAAATAAGTCTCTGATATCCCCAGAGTACGTATTTGAAGTTTTAGCTCAAAATACCCCACAGATAATTTTTTATAGCTTGTTAAAATTGCCACTTTTAGGCTATGAGCCAAAACGCTGTGTATTTGAGTGTGTTGCTTTAAATGCAAATGAGCTGTTGCTCCCGGAGAAGAGGGCGGAGCTTCAAGAGCTCTGCATTAGCAGTGCCTTCAACATTCCACTATTAACACAAGCCTGTAATCTTTACAGAAAACTACTGTTTCAGAGTCAGTCATCTGATTATACTGTGCATAATAAATTCACGTTTATGAATTACACAGACAGGGACGATAAAAATAACAACATAGCTGGTCTCATGCTATCACAAACTTTATAAGTCCCACTCATGATTATGAGCTCAACAAACTCAAGCGATCGACTCACGTTGCTTTCATATGCAACTTTTAACCACCATATTCATATCCACGATCATTCATGAAGACAGCACCAGTGAGAACACACAGAGACGATGGTAGCTTTAGCAATTAGCCTTACAGAGTGCTAAGAAGCTCTTTCAGAAAGACAACAAACGCGTGATACTTACTTTGTCTGGAGCTGACGTTCGCGCACGAAGCGTTGGTATTGATCCCTACACGTATTGTGGACTTTAACGAGTTTTAACTTAACCAGTGTCCTCAGCGGCTGGGAGTCTATGGAGACTCTTATGTTCGTTAGTGCATCCCAAAACACAACACTTGAAAACCTCTTTGGTGCTGACATTGTATATCTCCAGCAGCTACAGTGTTAATGGTGGAGGCGGAGCTTCTCACTCAGGGCTGTGCTGATAGGGCAGCGTCACAAATGGGCGGGACTTGTTCCTCTCGGTGACGTGAACAGAGGGAGAATATGAAACAGCTTATTCTGAGAGACTGTTTATGATTATTTAGATTATAAATAAATGAGTGGGTGGATTTTACAATTATAGGCTGGTTGTTTTCACAAACACTGTGTTCAAACATCTTATAAAAGTGATTTTTGCATAATAGGTCCCCTTTAAAACCAATGAGTTGAGTTAGTCCACAGGCCCCGCTCCACAAAACTCTAGGCATAATTAATGATAAGCTAATTAATTACTAAAGGAGTTTTGTGGAACCCTTCACGCATGGCATGTGAAAGTAAGTGGAATTTAAAAACCAGATAAAACTTAACACAGACACGGTCAGTAAACATTTTTATCACAACGGTCTCATGTTAACAGGTATAAAGTTGACACTGCATGCATTGCTGCCCCATTGTAAGTGTCTTACTGTAACTGTTGTGGTTTTTGCAAAACATTTATTGAAATGGCAAAATTATTTTCTGTGGTAAAGGACATTAAAGCTCCATATTGAACCTGAAACATCCCTTTAAAGAGATGCACAGATGAAGCAGTAAAAGTCTCTTCACTCATTCAAGCCGTATATAATATATGCATGTACATATAATGTTGCATCACAGATCGAAGGTGTGTGTTGATTCCTCATTCGGTGCTTATAGTTTCTTCCTCATCTTTCCTTTCTTGAAGCCTCCACGACCAAAGCCGGACTTCATGACTTCATGCAGACGCTGTTTTCCTTTGGCACGGAGCTTCTTCATGCCGCCGCTCTGCAGAAACTGCTGCTTGACTTTGCGTTTGCGCTGCTTGAGGATCTGCTCGCGGTTCTTCAGCTCGGATCGCACGCCTGAGCCGCTCCGCTCCTGAGCCGGCTGTGATTGAGCTCCTCCTCGTCCCCTGCGACCTGCAGAAACCACGACACAAACACAGCAGCTGTGACCGTTGTAGAATAAATTGCTCTGAAGTGGTTCTGAAGCCAGTAAGATTTTATTCTTTAGACAACAAAGCTGAGTTACGGTTTGCAAAGGTAACTCCAGAATATTTATTCTACACTCTTATATATTCAATTCAAGCAGCTCTTTTCATGATGCAAATCGTTGCAAAGCATGCAGAAGTTTCTACATTATATTTAGGAGTAGTGGTGATGACATAAATGTACAGTAAAAATCATGCAGTTAGTTATATATTGCATGTGATCAAGCAGACGGTGAACACTATTAACTGCAATGATTATATGATTTAGATTATATATACACCTGAAGCGGTTCACAGTATTTCATATATGCACCGTTATATTTCTGGACAGGTATCTTTTAGCATATGTGACCATGGATCAGTCATAAGGGTCAATTTTTTTAAATTGAGATTTATACATCATCTAAAGCTGACTAAATAATCTTTCCATTGATGTATGGTTTGTTATGATAGGACAATATTTGGCTGAGATACAACTATTTGAAAATCTGGAATCTGAGGGTGCAAAAAAATCTAAATATTGAGAAAATCACCTTTAAAGTTGTTCAAATGAAGTTCTTAGCAATGCATATTACTAATCAAAAATTAAGTTTTGATATATTTACGGTAGGAACTTTACAAAATATCTTCATGGAACATGATTTTTAATTAATATCCTAATGATTTTTGGCATAAAAGAAAAATGGATAATTTTGACCCATACAATGTATTGTTGTCTATTGCTACAAATATACCTGTGTTACTTATGACTGCTTTTGTGCTCCAGAGACACATATATGAGTTCTAAAAGATGATCAATAGCTGTCATATATGTATTTCTAGCTCCTGAACAGATTCAGAGTGTCTTTCAAGCTTTAAATAGTTAACTCTGTCCTAAGCTCACTGCAATCCTTAACACAGACTATTAAGAGCACATAATATTAGAATAGTTTTCACTTAGGAATAGGCATAATTCTACGTATTATATCGAATCAAGATCAATGGAAGTATTCTACATGACATGTAATGAAAGGAAGGAATGAGTTCAGACCACAATCTTCTGTTTTTACCTCCAAAGCTCCTTCCTCTGATCGCTCCTCCGGTTTCTCCGTCCGAGTCTCGGTCATCGATCTTATACTTCTTCTTCCATTCTTCATAACTGGACCAAAGTCAAGAAACCCAACCGACTGAGTGAATTTCAGCCTCAAGCCTTTACAAATCCACACGACATCAACACCGAGTCTGTTAGGGCTGTCAAATACAAATCGAATATTTGTCGAATTTCCACATTTTTAGATGTGCATCAGGCAGCTTTATTAGCTGCACATGATATGCGATGAGGAGCTGCGGTGTTCATTCAAAACATTGCAGAAAAACAGATCATCAATGCGGAGATGTTGTCGTTTACGACTAACCTGAAGCCGTTCACACAACACATATATCACATTTTCTATAGAAACATCTATCAGCGTTGCACTCGCGTCTCACACAAGACAGACATGTTTAGAAAGCATGGAAAATTAATGCACGTTCAACTTTATGGTGGTTTTTCTGCATCTCAATGCATCTTGTTTTTAAATGAAAAAGTGCTCTTTGTGATTGGTTTTCAGTCCTTTGTATTCAACTATACACGTATACATGATGCGGTTATGTTTCTAATTGCTTAAGCAACTTAATTATATTTGGTTTATAAACATTATGCACTTCACAAATGAGAGTTTGGTGCGATAAACATTCGTTTGAATGTCAACTATTAAGATTTCAGCTTCGTTTTGATCCTGCTGCAGTTACATAAAAATACAGGCTTTTTTATGATAAACACCTATTAGTGTCAGAAGGCGAATTTACATTTTTATTGATATTTAATCAATATCAATAACATATTCGTCTGCCGTTTTTTATGCATGGTCTAAAAACTGTTTCAAATGCTTGTGTTGGTGTGAACTGGTCTTTAAGTAGTTATGAAATGCAAATTCATCTGATCTATTTTCTAAAAGCATGCTATAGATCTTATTGTGAACAATTCATCCGTGCACGTGTTTACATTTGTACCTTAAACTCCGCCCCCGCAAGCTCTTTCGAGTGCCACGCCCACATCTCAACATCCAATCAACATCAGATATTTAATCTTTCAATAATCAGTTGCAATAAAAAAATGCAATAACTTGCTCCACGTCTGAAACAACTTTCCACTGACATCACAAATCTTATTTTTTAATCACTTGTCAAATAGAGACACTTTTCACCCTCCAGTGTTGATTTTGATATATTTACTGTAGGAAATTTACTAAATATCTTCATGGAACATGATCTTAATATCCTAATGATTTTTGGCATAAAAGAAAAATTGATAATTTTGAGCCATACAATGTATTGTTGTCTATTGCTACAAATATACCTGTGTTACTTATGACTGCTTTTGTGCTCCAGAGACACATATTATAAACATTAAAGGTGCAGTAAGTGATTTTATGAGAAACAAACCCAAAAAGATCACACCCCTATCTTGATAGCTCCGCCCCCAAATGAATGAGCACATGCACTATGCAGCACAGGCACCGCCCCCGACATGAGTGGCCACGCCCCTTACTGCTGATTGGTGCTCAGTCAGTTTCTTAACATCATCAGATCCTGTAAAGCTGAAGCAATGTTATGAAAAGTGCTAAACAGACTGTTTTCAAGAAGGATACAAGCTCTTCTTCCTCTTTTTGATGTTGACCACCTGTCCGCTTTCTGTCCTGATTTTCTTGTTTTTGTCCTCTTTGCCCGTGTCTCGGACGAAGCGCTTCTTCTTGCGGTCCCTGCGGGGAACACGTGTGATTTCAGCATAAGCAGACAGTGCTGTGGAATCATGGGAAGGAGCTGCTCACCATTTCATCAGGCTCTTGTGCTGGTTTATGGTGTTGCTCTCGTCTCCCATCAGGTCCAGAACCGCAGAAGAGGCCTGATGCTCGAAAGAGGCGCTGTCGGCGCCGAGACTGAGCCTGAACACACACACACACACACACACTGAACGTCTATGCTTCACACTGAGCATGCAGAGTAATGCAGTGGTGCTGTCGTTCGTACCCGCGCTCGGAGTTGAAGTCTTTGGGTCTGTACGGGATGTAAAACTCTTCATCTTTTCCTGGTTTTCTGGTCTTTTTGCTCTTCGGTCCGTCCGCTTCTTCATCATGCTTTCGTCTTTTTCCTCCAACCACCTCTGAGAACACAGTCTGGAGGAAAAAAAATCACGATTTTTGATCAATATTTAGATTTGAATCACAATTTTGACGGTGTGTGTCCCTGCAGCACAAAAGCAGTCATAAGTAACACAGGTATATTTGTAGCAATAGACAACAATACATTGTATGGGTCAAAATTATACATTTTTCTTTTATGACAAAAATCATTAGGATATTAAGATCATGTTCCATGAAGATATTTAGTAAATTTCCTACCGTAAATATATCAAAACTTAATTTTTGATTAGTAATATGCATTGCTAAGACTTCATTTGAACAACTTTAAAGGTGATTTTCTCAATATTTAGATTTTTTTGCACCCTCAGATTCCAGATTTACAAATATTGTCCTATCATAACAAACCATACATCAATGAAAAGCTATTTATTCAGCTTTCAGATGATGTATAAATCTCAATTTTAAAAAAATCAACCCTTATGACTGGTTTTGTGCTCCAGGGTCACATACACTATATTGCCAAAAGTATTGGCACCCCTTCTAATGAACAGGTTTGACTACTTTAGTAATTTCTATGAGTACAAATCTTAATGTTAAAGCATATAATGATATTCTAGGAAATTGTGTGCTTCTAATATTATAGCAACAGTTTGGACTCTTTTCTATTCTAACATGACAATGTCTCTGTGTATAAGACAAGGTTCAAAAAGAAAATGATTGATTGAGTCAGTGTGGAAGAACTTGACTGGTCTGCATAAAACCAAGTCCTAATCCCAGTTTAACACCTCTGGTGTGACTGTAAATGCAGACCTTGAGACAAAAACTCATCACCAAACACCAATGACTTGTACATATGGGTTCAGTCATTTTAGACACTTACAAAACTGTTGCTAACAGAGATGAAATACAATTTTTAAATACATGAATTATGTTCCCATCGTTGTTGCCACAGATTTGGAAGTGCATCTGTTCTAAAGAAGGGGGTGCCAATACTTTTGTCTATATAGTGTATTTCCTTACACAAACACACACTTTACATTCATAAACGCATCTTGGTGAATTTGAATTCTAAACGCGTTTCAAAAAGAAACCAATTAGAGCTTTGTCATAAAGCTGTAACATGCCTTTAGAAAAAACTATGCAAAAATCATTAAAACTGTATCATCTCTATATGAAACACAAATGTGGGTAATAATCATATTATCAAAACCATAAAGAAAAAACGACTGAAAAGGGAAACTCAAATAACAGAAACTAGCTGCTTTACATGATTTAAAGGTTTTTGTACACAAGTATGCCGTTCACAAGCTTTGACTTTTAATTTTGAAATCATCATTAATAAAGTGAAAACACTGTAAAACTTCAGTAATGTTGTGCTTGACCACAAATGTGACCCTGGAGCACAAAACCAGTCATAAGGGTCAATTTTTCAAAATTGAGATTTATGCATCATCTGAAAGCTGAATAAATAATAGCTTTCCATTGATGTATGGTTTGTTATGATAGGACAATATTTGTAAATCTGGAATCTGAGGGTGCAAAAAAATCTAAATATTGAGAAAATCATCTTTAAAGTTGTTCAAATGAAGTTCTTAGCAATGCATATTACTAATCAAAAATTAAGTTTTGATATATTTACGGTAGGAAATTTACTAAATATCTTCATGGAACATGATCTTAATATCCTAATGATTTTTGTCATAAAAGAAAAATGTATAATTTTGACTCCATACAATGTATTGTTGTCTATTGCTACAAATATACCTGTGTTACTGATGACTGCTTTTGTGCTGCAGGGACACATATGTCCTATTTGTATTATGGTGCCGTTATTTTACAATGTTTCATGTTTTTCAGAAACCGTGCATGTTTTATTAGGACTTGATTCATCACACAGTCCTCGAGACGAGATGCAATCTGTTTTAAAGGAACACTCCACTTTTTTTGGAAATAGGCTCATTTTATATCTCCCCAAGAGTTAAACAGTAGAGTTTTACCGTGTTTGAATCCATTCAGACGATGTCTGGCGGTAGCACTTTTAGCGTAGCTTAGCATAGATCATTGAATCTGATTAGACCGTTAGCATCTCGCTCAAAAATGACCAAAGAGTTTAGATATTTCTCCTATTTACCTGTTACACAGCGCCTGAAAGTAGTCCCCAGCTAGGTAACTAGTTATGATATAGCTGGGGACTACTTTCTGGCGTTGTGTAATATCATCTGCTGCACTCATGGTACGGCAGCAAAGCTCCTTGATTATTACGCCGGAATGAGAGTATAGTTCCTAGCCATATCAGTCTAGAAAATCACAACTTTTCATTTTCCGTCAGTCTTAGTACACGATGTAACTACAGAAGAGTCAAGCTTTAAATAGGAGAAATATCGAAACTCTTTGGTCATTTTTGAGCGAGATGCTAACGGTCTAATCAGATTCAATGATCTATGCTAAGCTAAGCTAAAAGTGCTACCGCCAGACATCGTCTGAATGGATTCAAACACGGTAAAACTCTACTGTTTAACTCTTGGGGAGATATAAAATGAGCCTATTTCCAAAAAAAGTGCAGTGCTCCTTTAAAGCCTGATGTTTAGAAGCAGATGAAACGGTTCTGTTGTGAGTGTATCTGAAGCTCACCTGAAGCTCCTCGTCCTCCTCGTGCTGCGGTTCGGTTCTGGTTACGGCGGGAACAGCGGACTGGACTATCCGCTCCGCTCGCGCTTTAGAGAACTTGTCCAGCAGTCGATCGTCTCGTGAGCGCTTGGCTCGCATCACCTCGCTGCCGCTGCTTTTGTTGTTGGAGTTGATTTCAAAGATAGTCTGAGGAAACGAGAACATGCATAATAATTCATAATATCTTGACATTAAATGTTGCATGCACTGCAAAAATGAATACCTTCCTCAGTATTTTTGTCTTGTTTTCCAGAACAAATACATCCTTTAAAATCAAGATGCATTTACTGGAGATGCAGTTTTATGTGAGAAAATGATATAAACAAGAACAAATATCAATATAACAACAACAATATGGTTGCTATTTTATTTTTATTTTTTATAATAAAAAAAAAAAAAAATGGAGATCTGTTGGAAACTTTGAAGTCTTGCTAATAAAACTCATTGTGAGCTCCATAGACATTTATATTAAGAGACCACTGCATTGCATTTCCTTAAATTATCTTTACTTGCACTTAAAAGAGTCCTAAGAGTCTTAAATGTACCTTCATGACACGCATGGGTCATATGGAGCCATAATGTAAGGCTTTTAGGGTGTTTTAGTCTGTTTTTGCATTTTTTCTTGGCCATATAAATCTTTTCTTTACATGAGAACAGCTCAAATGAGTTTTGCTCCTCAGGCATCACTGAAGAATCTATGAAAGCCTGTTTCCGCCACTGATTAAACAAAATAAAGGTAATTGCAACATTTTATCTCACAATTCTGACTTTTTTCTCAGAATTGCGTGATATAAACTTCAATTCTGAGAACATATCAGGTCTTTTTTCTCCTCAGAACTGGACTTTATAACTCACAGATGTAGGGCCTTATGAAATACGTTTTATTTTTTCCCAAATTCAGTTTTTTTCCATTTGAATTTTTCTGGACTCCTTTTTAATGGTCAAATTAATCAAAAAGCATGTCTAATTAATTAAAATCATGAAACGTATACAATTTAACACTAATTTATTAAAAGTGTAACAAAAATGACATGTTTAGGGCTCGTATGAAATGTTTATTTTTTTCTCACCTTATGTTTTATTACCAAATTCTGTGTTTTATCACGTCTAATTATTTGAATGCATACAAACAATTATTATTTATTCTTACAGTAGCTTATGAAATGCCCCCCCCCCCTCAGAAATTCTGTGTTGTGTATTTAAATTTTACTGATTATCAGATGAAGCCATAAAACATTGATTTAATTTATATTTTAATTAATGAAAATTAAACATTACAATTTTTGGCAAATAAAGGGATTTACTATTAAAATTAAAATATTTTGTTATTATTTCTTAAAAAAAATAAAGTGTTATTTTTCAACAGTAGTAGTATTACGTTCATTCTACTAAATAATAGTAATATAGCTATTTCTGACACAATGTCTTCAAGTTAAACAGGACTTTTATTTTGACGGGTTGCCGAGTAAAGTTCTGTGTGTATATGATATGACTAGTTTTACTCAAATGAAATGGTAAAATGCTGGTTTTGATCAGTTTTGGAGATATTGTTGATGTATTTATGTCTTCATTGAGACGTCAGACGCTCTGTGTATGTAGTAAACAAAACCCTGCTCCATTCACACAGAGACACATGCAGGATTCAGATTTACATCAGATACTAGTCCATATCACCATTTGATTTAAGACCTACTTTTGATTAATGCATCCAAACTTTGACAAACTCCGTGACATTAAACTGTAAATTCAGTTTTTATGACTGGATTCCGTCTGTGTTTTCTGCATCATAGAGCCTTACAAATGCGAGTTTATATATCATAACTCAAATTGTGAGACAAAATGTCACAATAACCTTACTTTATTTTTTTTAATTCAGTGGCAGAAACGGGCTTCCATCAGAACCAGAGCGACTGGTTTGGAACACCATGAGGAGAGTAAACGAAGACAGAAGTGTGTGATGTTTCACGATACTGACCATAAGAGGAACGACTGAATAATAAACGACGTACAGATTTAGCCTTGTAGCCCTTGATGGAGTCCACCATCAGCAGCCGGTCCAGCTCCATCGGCTCCAGTCCAGAACCTGGAGGACACAGAGCAGCTCAGAACAGAACCAGCACTACACTAAACGAGGAGCTTCTTCTACAATCTGGATCTGGATTGGTCTGGTCTGAATAAATATAGTACAGTAGCATGTGTGTGATACAGTTCTGCTGTGTACGAGTCTGTTTACAAACCTGTCGTCCAACAAAGATATCATTTATTGATATGATTTTTCTCCAAAATAACTTAGTCGAGTGTCTACTTATTTTTGTGACCAGACGTGGTTTCATATTACAGAATGATAGTATTATATACAGTGATAAAGTCGATTAGCATTGCATTATAAATATACTTTCCTTATAAAAAATACCCAAGATTGCTTGAAGAACACGGATAAACCATATGTGACCCTGGAGCACAAAATAAGGGTACTAAGGGTCAATTTTTTAAAATTGAGATTTATGCATCATCTGAAAGCTGAATAAATAGCTTTGCATTGATGTATGGTTTGTTATGATAGGACAATATTTGTAAATCTGGAATCTGAGGGTGCAAAAAAATCTAAATATTGAGAAAATCACCTTTAAAGTTGTTCAAATGAAGTCTTAGCAATGCATATTACTAATCAAAAATTAAGTTTTGATATATTTACGGTAGGAAATTTACAATGGAACATGATCTTAATATCCTAATGATTTTTGTCATAAAGAAAAATGTATAATTTTGACTCATACAATGTATTGTTGTCTATTGCTACAAATATATCTGTGTTACTTATGACTGCTTTTGTGCTCCAGGGACACATATATTTTGTGCAATCGTATGTTTATTGTCTTCAAGTTTCATCAAATTTCTCTATCTCCGTTTTATTGAGTGATAACTGGATACTTTTGTCCATATTAGGGATTTCACGGAGCGTTACTTCTGCGATGCATATGAGGAGTTTCTGCTCAAGAGCGCCCTCCGGCTTCCAGTATGAATTAATCAGTTATTACATTACATAGGGCTGGGTAAAAAATATCGATATCTCGATATTAATCGATTATCATTTTTACGGAACGATATTGATTCTTAAATCCCAAGAATTGATTAGTCGAGCCTGTTTTCTGTTAATGGACGGAACATTGAAGGGCTTCCCATTCAATATATCACAATAAGCTTTGTGTTTTGGTAGTTTTAATATGAAACAAATCTCAGATTTCAAATTATGTGCATTGTGTTGCAGTATTCAAACAATAAATGCTGTTTTGGCGCTGTTTAATGTGAAGTGATCGCTGTAGCGCCTCAATGAACTCATCATCTGCTCCGCTTTATTACTAGTTATAGCACAAAATAAACATGACTAAACATCCGAAGGTAAGTTAAAATAAAGAGTACAACTTTACAATCCGTATCTGTCTCATGTGATCGTTCAATCAGTGTTTCAGCCGTGTAAACATGTCACATAACGTCACATTTACCTCAGAAAAACATATTCGGTGACCATAAACTCATTAGTCATAACTGTAGAGAGGGGCATTTTGCTACATATATGCACCATATAACATTTATTTACTGTTCTTCAATGTTTAATTTATGTTTGAATAAATCCATCAAATTATGACAGCCACCATTATGTTTATATTTCAAAAAAACTAATTGAAGTAGACATATGTAACAGTAACTTTATTATTGTAAAAACTTCATTAAGTGTAATTTTAACAAATCAGTTAATTTTAACCTTCAGTATTATAGTAATGTAGTACCGACTGACTCGTGTATATTTTACAGCATTAGTTGAGAGATTTTTTTTTGCCTTGAGAAAATTTGGCGTGTACTGTACCCGATATATATCCAAAATAATCCATATTGAATCGCAAGCTTGTGAATGAGAATCAAATCGTGAAATTTGTGTCAAAACCCAGCCCTAATGTGTACTCAGTAATGCTCACAACACACTATTTTGGGTAAAAATAGGATAATACTTTTCTCTAAAGAAACAGCATTCCCTCTGATATCGTTATCGCAATAAATAC
>CM049842.1:700000-725000 GCA_027422415.1 Schizothorax lantsangensis
TAATATAGCAATATCTACAGTATAAATATCTAGTTGTCAAGAACCGGCCCTGAGCACAACTGTTTTCAATATTGATAATAATCAGAAATGTTTCTTGAGCAGCAAATCAGCATATTATTATGATTTCTGAAAGATCATGTGACACTGAAGACTGCAGTAATGATGCTGAAAATACAGCGCTGCATCACAGAAATAAATGACATTTTAATAGATATCCACAGCTGTTTGAAGCTGTAATAATATTTCACTGTTTTACTGTATTTTTGTTTAAATTAATGCAGCCTTGGTTTGCAGAAGAGACTTTATTTAACATTAAATAGGATGGTCATACGTCCTCTTTCTGGCCAGGATTTCTAATTTGCCTAAAATGTTTGGGTTTTGGCTTTGATTTCCTTTTAATGGCCCTTAAACATTGTATTTGCATCACTTTGACCGTTCTCTGTAGACCCCACCACGATTGGTCGATTCTGTACAACAGCTGCACGCTATTGGTCAAAGTGCTTTCCAGTCATTGCCTTCAACAAGCATGAAAATATGAAAACAAAGCCAAAACCCAGACGGAGACTTGTTTAATACATGCTATCAGTCTTATTAATGATTTATCAGCGCATGCTTCATTAAAGGGATAGTTCACTTTGAAATTAAAATGTGGTATCTATCAGCTTACCCCAAGGGCATCCAAGATGTAGGTGTCTTTTTTTCTTCAGTAGATCCAATTTTGATGTTTTTAGGTCAAACCGTTCTAGTCTGTCAGTCATATAATGGCAGGTATAGGTCACTGTCTCTATAAGAGGGAAAAAGAACATGCACAGAGAAATCCAAATTAAACAATTCCCCATCGTAACTACACATTGATGGCCTAAGACACGAAACGAGCGGTTTGTGTGAGAAAACGAACAGTATTTATATCGTTTTTTACCTCTTGTACACAACCATGTCCAAGTGATCTGAGTGCACACACACATCCGGTGTGTGACGTGTGTGTGCGCGCGCTCTGGCTTAGTCTGTGCAAGCGCCGGAAAGCGCCAGAAGTCACGCGCACGTTCAAAGGCGGAAGCGAGCATCTCGGCGGGATGCGTGCGCGCACTCAGATCACTTGGACATGGTTGTGTACAAGAGGTAAAAAACGATATAAATACTGTTGGTTTTCTCACACAAACCGCTCGTTTCGTGTCTTAGGCCATCAATGTGTAGTTACGATGGGGAATTGTTTAATTTGGATTTCTCTGTGCATGTTCTTTTTCCCTCTTATAGAGACAGTGACCTATACCTGCCATTATATGACTGACAGACTAGAACGGTTTGACCTAAAAATATCAAAATTGGATCTACTGATAGATACCACATTTTAATTTCAAAGTGAACTATCCCTTTAAAGCTCCACTTCTGCAACAGCTGATATCATCAATCCCTATTATTCTAGACACGTTTCACAAAGCAGTCCATCTGCTAGGAATAAAATCAGATCCCATTTACATCGTGAACTCTACCTTCAGCTGGTCGCTCAGTTTCGTGTCCACATCCAGACGAATGAGCACCGGCTCCGTGAGGCCTGTCGCAGAAAACACAAGGATCAAACTATCAGAGGAGCTCTCAAACATGTCGTGGCACGTATTAACAGGGGTGCAAACTCGTCAGGAGTGAAAAAGGTGACAAACTAACCCCCCCCAAGGCAAGTTGATTCACACAGCACATTTCACACACTATGGCAAGTCAAACTGCTCTATAGGGAGAAAATGTTACACACTGCAAAAAATGCTTTTCTTGCATTTTTTGTCTCGTTTCCAGTCCAAATATCTAACCTTTAAATCAAATTTTTAATTATTCCAAATATCTAAAAATTCTAGTAAAATTATTTTGCTTGTTTTAAGGAAAAACTCACTTATTTTTTTTTTTTTTTCTGAAAACAAGACAATAATTTTTACTTTTTTTAAAATAATTTTACTAGAATTTTTAGATATTTGGACTAGAAACAAGACAAAAACTCTAAGTAGGAAAGCCTTTTTTGCAGTGCACCATTCAAGGATAAACGCCTTTATATGATTATAAGACGTTTGAGCAACAACTACGGTCTATAATCAATAGTGTTGCTTTCGTCAACGAAAATTATGACGAAAAATCGTCATCAACGAACCTTTATCACGTGACGAAAACGAGACGAGACGCAACGTAAATGCTGGTCATGTGACGATGATGATAATTAAATGTATAATGCAATATCGTTGACGAATAAAAACGAGACTAAATGTGGTTTACAAAATAAAAACTATGCTAAAATGTCTCTTCATTTTCGTTGACCAAAACGAGTCGAAACGAAATGTTATGACGTTATTTCGTCTCGTTTTGTCGCGTTTCCTGAGTCTCACATCAGGGTTGCCAGGTTTTCGCAACAAAACCCGCCCAATTGCTAGTCAAAACTAGCCCAATCGCATTTCGAGGGGGGTTCCCCGGTAAAGTTCGCATTCCAGGGGCTAAATATCACGTTATTGGGGTCGCTTCAACCCGCGGACATGAAAAACAACCCGCGGCAACAGTGTTAAAGTAGCCCAATTCCGCGGGAAAACCGAGGACTTGGCAACACTCTGCGCAGACGCAGGCGACGTCACTTCCTCAAGCTCCACTCGCGCATTATTTAGAAGACGACAACAAACACAGTTAAGTCTGACAGAGAAAGGTACTTCATCTGACTTCAGTTTACAAGCAATACAAGTAACACACATTTTATTTGCACTTTTTAGTATGTTATTGTAGCTCGAGCATTCAAGCATCTTGTTTAACTTGAATGTATAATTTTTTTTTTCTGGCTTTGTCATGTGATGCTATTTTATTTATTTAAATTTACACGTGTGTACTTCTAACATGTTTGGTTGGTAAAATAAATGTTGTAAATTCAAATCAGAGCATCTTTGGATGTATTCTTGAGTCTATAAGGTAACAATAATATAATAAGATAACCTTGTTTGAAATGGGTTTGGCTAAAAGAACATGTTGGTTTCGTCTGTACTGTTAGGTGCTTATACTATATTGACTGGGTTAAATTGAATTGCATTATTAAAAAGACTAAAATACAATTTTCATTGACTAAAACTAGACTAAATGTCATCAGTTTTCGTCGACTAAAACTAGACTAAAATAGTCATGGATAATTCTGACTAAAATGCTCAGACTTTTAGTTGACTGAAACTTGACTAGACTAAAAAGAGTATGAACGTGACTAAAACTAATAAAAACTAAAATGACAGCTTCACATAAAGACTAGACTAAAACTAAAATTAAAACAGGCCGCCAAAAACAACACTAATAATCAACAAGGATTGTTGTTAAGATGTTACATGAACTTAGTCAGGGCAAATAAACCACTGTGAATCATCATTTCAGCAGCTAAACGTGAGGTGTTTCTCCGTCTTGAAACAGACTGACACTTGAGCGGAGTGATACTAATATTACTGTACATTAAACATATGCTTCACTTGTAGGTCGAACAGTTCTCAAATCAACTTCATGTCAGAGTAATAGCTAACTGATATGTGAGACAAATGTTAAAGTCGAGACTGAGGAGCATTTTTGCAAAGGGTAACGAACTAATGTAGCGATAACGTAACTTAATCTTCATAGCTATCGCGACAGCAGCCTCAGGTAATCACCATTTAAACTGGAACACCATCATTTACAGCAGATACAAATGCATTCCGTCTGAAATATGGACAGTTGCCTGCGGCGTCTAATAGCTAGGCTTCATGAGTGTGATTGGTTGGATGAGGGAAACAACATTAGGTAAGCCAATCAGAGGCAGAGTAGGGCGGGTCCATTCCTTTGCCAACAGGGGAAAAAACGCTACATCAGTGATGGGAATAACGGCATTATAAATAAACGGCGTTACTAACGGCGTTATTGTTTTCAGTAACGAGTAATCAAACTAATTACTGTTTCCCCCGTTACAACGCCGTTACCGTTACTGACAATAAAATGTGGCGTTACTATAATTTATTATAATATTATTAGAATTCTATTTTTCAGTTCATCTGAATGGATGCACAGTGTAGCTGTATTTGACGAACCGTAAACTCTAGTGAAGCGTACGGCTCGCTGTAGCTTTGTGTCACACACACACACACACACACACACACACACACACACACACAGAGCGAGAGAGTCTTTCATAACATGCAGAATTGACGCGCTACATGTAAACGATATTCTTTATTGTGTTTTCGTGTCAAAATAACGGAGTTTCTTTGGAATTCTTCAGCTTTTAAGAACTGCCGGGTTCTCCGGTAGTGGGCGGAGCTAATGCGCAAACTGCAATCTCATTGGCCGGCGCTCACCTATCATCATCCCTGTTTTGATTTCAGCGAATCAATTCGAGCGAACGCAGACAACGTGATTAATATTCATGAACCCAGCAGCTCATTAATCCTTAGTGCGTTTTATATTGTTATTAGTGGTATAATTCGTAGTAGTTTTGTTATCTTATCAATTTTTTTTATAGAAACACTAAATGACAAACAATATCTTAAGCACCAGTCCTAAGTTCAGTCAACATGACAAATATGAATTCATACTTGGTTATTCTAATTACTAAAGATCTATCATCATATAATGCTAAATTATCATAATATCATATTATAATGCTTGACTAACTGATGCTAAGTGTCAGTAGATAAATAGTGTCGATTAATGTACAATGTTTTATAATAATAATTTAGTATATTTAGTGTCCATTTCATTCATTTAACATATTTAATATTGGGGACATCCAAGTTATTTGACATTTGAACATTAAAAAAAAAAAAAAAAAAAGTAATGCAATAGTTACTTTCCCTGGTAATTAGTTACTTTTATAATGATGTAACTCAATTACTATTTGTGAGAAGTAACTAGTAACTATAACTAATTACTTTTTTAAAGTAGCGTGCCCAACACTGGACGTGACACAGATGACTCGCAGATACCACGACGACTACGACCCCCCCCCCCCCCCCCCCCCTCCTCCCCTCCTCAAATTTTTTTTTTACAAATCTACACGATTCCCGTGAATGACCTATTTCAAGGTGAAAACGGCGAATTTCGCCGAATGGTGACAAGTTTGCACCCCTGATTAACATCTCGACTGTGATTACCAGCTCTGGCGAACTCCACGATCATTTTGGGCAGCGTGGCAGAGAACAGCAGCGTCTGCCGTGAGTCTGGAAGACGTCTGATGATCTCCTGAAGCTGCTCCGCAAAACCCATTTCAAACAGCCTGGAGAAGCAGAACACATATGAACGCTGTTCTTGCAATAAAATGCACACTTTATCTTGTATTTAAAGCTGCAGGCCGTAAGTTTAGCCACCTCTGTATGAAAACTTTTCATTGGATGTTATCTGAACAAGTCTGGCACTTTTGTTCTGACCAACTGAGGAAAAAAGCATTACCATAAATCACGCTACCAACGGTGATTAAACCTAACGATCGGTTAGCTCATAACAAACCGTGCAAATTATTATTATACTTTGTTCTCAAGTTGTTAATGTTAACAACATCAGCATTGCATGACTATGTGTAGATTTCAGTTTCTGTACAGTCTAATCTCTAATTATCATACCATTCGAATTTCATATTAATAAATTATTTTAACCTAAAATGCAAATTATTCTTCCTTAGAATTGGGTCTGTTTAAAATACAAATCTTGTGTAATCCCACTAGGTTATTTGTAATCAGATGCACATTTATACTGGAATATAATATAATATAATTTCAGTCACGTGTGTTTCATAAACACACAAACCTTTCTGGATTACAATCCGCCATCAAAATTATAAATTTAATTATTCCAGCTGCTGTGAGAAAAGGCTATAAACGATCCTCCACCAATCGGGCTAAAGTAAGCAATAGTTTTGAACACTGGCTGGTTATGTACTTGCTCATATGTGTCTCTGGAGCACAAAAGCAGTCATAAGTAACAGGTATATTTGTAGCAATAGACAACAATACATTGTATGAGTCAAAATTATTGATTTCTCTGAAAAATCATTAGGATATTAAGTAAAAATCATGTTCCATGAAGATAGTTTGTAAGTTTCGTACCGTAAATATATCAAAACTTAATTTTTGATTAGTAATATGCATTGCTAAGAACTTCATTTGAACAACTTTAAAGGTGATTTTCTCAATATTTAGATTTTTTTGCACCCTCAGATTCCAGATTTACAAATATTGTCCAATCATAACAAACCATACATCAATGGAAAGCTATTTATTCAGCTTTCAGATGATGTATAAATCTCAATTTTGAAAAATTGACCCTTATGACTGGTTTTGTGCTCCAGGGTCACATACATTGATTTCGGATCATTTTTAACCAAAAAAGGTTACTGTAGCTTTAAGCTGGACTCACCTGTCAGCTTCATCGAACACCACGTACTCCACGGCCTGCAGCTTCAGGTTCATCTCCTGGATGACGTGCATCAGACGACCAGGAGTACCGATGATGCTGGAGAAGATAAGAGAACGTCACACAACCAGAGCTCCACGATCCATTCAGATCAAACCACAACTGCGATATGGACGAGTGCGACAGAAACTGTGATTTAATTATATAACCAAATACTCTGTGTTTCAGAGTGAAGCACATCACTGTGTTCATTTACACGCGAGCAGCTCATGATCTGGTGTTTTCAGCCTCTCTAAATGATCCACATGAACTCCATCCGCTGTGAGTTTGAGACGCTTTAATGTGCATTTCTGAACCAAACTTGTAATGAGTTTCAGAGTGAAGCACATCACTGTGTTCATTTACACGCGAGCAGCTCATGATCTGGTGTTTTCAGCGTCTCTAAATGATCCACATGAACTCCATCCGCTGTGAGTTTGAGACGCTTTAATGTGCATTTCTGAACCAAACTTGTAATGAGAAATGCTTATTAACTAAAGAGAAGCTTTAAGTGCTCCATAAGGTTTTCTGTGAAGTTTAACATTTGAAAATAAAGAATTTATATTAGTATTATAATCTTCCAGTAGCAATGTGAAATTAAATATATTGTATTATTTTTTTTACAGTGAAATATTACAATAGTAACAAAAACAGTTTTTTTACTTAGTAATTTTCACATTTTATTTAATAACAACAATTTGTTGTAATCATTATTTTATAGCAATATTGGTATATAATCATATGTTTTATCAAGCAAATTGCTTTGTTTGTTAACAGTTTAAGGCCATACAGCTACCAGGACTATTTTCATGGTAAAAAAAAAAAATAGACACTTTTATAAGAGGTTTTTAAAATGCACCTTTGATTAAAACGGAAAAAATTGTAAATCTAAAACTGCGTCCGGTTGCATAAACGTTTTCACTTTGTTAAGACTGTCTTAAGATCTGTCCTGACCGACTAGCAGTTATTCATCAGTTTCAAATTAAACCAATTTATGTTTTATGTAAGTGACTTGGAAAAGTTATGTATTTTATGTCTTTAAAAAATTTAAGATGACTTAAATCTAAGACTAGTCTAAGTATTTTATGCAACAAGCCACTGGTTTCACTTCATTAAAAATCTTTTCATTAGAGTGAACTGAAAAGTAAAGAGTCCTAATTGAGTTCAAGACATCACACAGACACACACACACACAGAGAGAGATACACACACACACACCTGATCAACACACACTCACACACACACTCTCTCACTCACACACACACTCACACACACACACACTCACTCACTCTCAGACACTCACTCACTCTCACACACTCACTCTCACACACACACTCTCTCACACTCACTCTCTCACACTCACTCTCTCACACACTCACTCACTCACTCACTCACACACTCACTCTCTCACACACTCACTCTCTCACACACTCACTCACACTCTCACTCACTCACTCACACTCACTCACTCTCTCACTCACACACACTCACTCTCACTCTCACACACACTCACACACTCACTCTCACACTCTCTCTCTCACACACACTCACTCACACTCACTCACTCACACACTCTCACTCTCTCTCTCACACACACTCACACACACTCTCACTCTCACACACACTCTCTCACTCTCACACACACTCACACACTCTCACTCACACACACTCTCACACACACTCACTCACTCTCACACACGCTCCCTCTCACACACAGGTGAAGGCACATCTCGAGTGTGAACTCACATGTCTGGATTCTCGTGAAGAGCAGCGAACTGGTCGTCCATGCTGAGACAGAAACGACACACACACACACGGTGATGAAACACAATAGAGTTCAACTAATTCAAGTCACTTTATTTCTACAGCTCTGTAAAAAACACAGATACAACTCAATCAAAACTTCATCAAATATGAGCGTATGAGCCCCGACTCACCTGTCTCCACCGAGAACGAGCGCCGTTTTCAGACGGGTGAACTTCCCCAGCTGAAACACACACACACACTCTGAGTGAACTCTGCTGTGGCCCTTAGATCAGGTCCTTTCTTCAGAACATGCTTCACAACTCCTTGTTCAAGCTCTTGTTCTGTGCAGACTGGACTATTGCAATGCTCTCTTCCAGCCAGTTCTATCAAACCTTTACAATTAACCCAGAACACGGCAGCAAGATTAATCTTTAATGAGCTGAAAAGCTCTGTTTATCAATCTGCACTGGCTACCAACAGCTGCTCGCATTAAATTCAAGGCATTAATGTTTGCCTACAAAACCAGCTCTGGACCTTTACCTAAATTCATTACTTCAGTCTTATGTGCCTCTAAAAGCTTGAGTTCTGCAAGTGAACGATGCTTTGTTCATCCCAAAGAGACACAAAATCACTTTCACAGACTTTTACATTAACTGTTCCCTCCTGACCGACTCAATCCCAGCAGCTGAGTCCTTAACCATCTTTAAAAACACATCTCTTCATCTTTATTTGACCCTCTAACTCTAGCATGCTCTATTCTAATTCTATTCTTAACAACAACAAAAAAAATCCCCTTTTTAGACTTACCATCCATTCATTTACTAACTAAAAGCGCATTTTAGTTCATATTCACGGTGTCTCAAAATAGCACAGTTGAGTACACTTAGATGATCTTAAGTTTATCTTAATAAGTACTAAAGGAGCATTTTTAGTATATTAAGTACAAAATAGAGCACTTGTTTTTCACCTGGGGATTTTGATTGCTTCTATTGTCCTCATTTGTATAAAAGCGTCTAAATGTAAACGTGAACAGCAGCAGTACAGACCTCTTTGGTGAACTTCATGGTCTGCAGGGCGAGTTCTCTGGTGGGTGTGAGGACCAGAGCCCGGGCCCCTGTCTGCGCCTGCGGGGCCTTCAGCTTCTCAAACATGGGGATGAGGAACGCGGCTGTCTTCCCGCTGCCTGTCCGAGCCATGGCCACCACATCCTTCCCGTCCAGAATCACCGGGACCGTCTGAGAGCGGCAGAAACACCGAACATCTTCACTAACTTTCATGAGAGACGCTTATTAACAAAAGAGAGGCTTTAAGGGCTTCATAAGGTTTTCTGTGAAGTTTAACATTTCAAAATTAATTATAATTTTACAGTAGCAATGTAAAAATAAAAATCATATGATTATGTTATATATGCGTGCTAGACTCTTTTTTTCGTACATAATCACTAGACGCTTTTTTTCGTAAATACTTTCTAGACACTGTTTTTTGTATATACACTTACTAACTTACTATATTTTTTTATATATATATACTTAGCCACTTTTTTCCTATATACACTTACTAGACTTTTTCGTATTTTCGTATTACGCACTTACACTAGACGTATATTTTCGTATATTCCTAGACGTTATTTTCGTATATTCGCTTACTAGACGTTATTTTCGTATATTCGCTTACTAGACGTTATTTTCGTATATTCACTTACTAGACGTTATTTTCGTATATTCACTTACTAGACGTTATTTTCGTATATTCACTTACTAGACGTTATTTTCATATATTCGCTTACTAGACGTTATTTTCGTATATTCGCTTACTAGACGTTATTTTCGTATATTCACTTCCTAGACGTATATTCAGACTTACTAGACGTTATTTTTATATTCGTACATTACTACGTTATTTTCATATATTCACTTACTAGACGTTATTTTTATATTCGTACATATATTCACTTACTAGACGTTTTTTCGTATATATTCACTTACTACTAGACGTTTTTTCGTATTTTTATATTCGTTCATACACGTTATTTTCGTAAATACACTTACTAGACGTTTTTTCGTAAATACACTCACTAGACGTTTTTTCATATATTCACTTACTAGACGTTATTTTTCGTACATACACGTTTTTTTCGTAAATACACTTACTAGACGTTTTTTCGTAAATTCACTTACTAGACGTATTTTTCGTACATACACTTTTTTTCGTAAATTCACTTACTAGACGTTTTTTCGTAAATTCACTTACTAGACGTTATTTTCATATATTCGCTTCCTAGACGTTATTTTCATATATTCGCTTCCTAGACGTTATTTTCATATATTCCCTTACTAGACGTTATTTTCGTATATTCACTTACTAGACGTTATTTTCGTATATTCGCTTACTAGACGTTATTTTCATATATTCACTTACTAGACGTTATTTTCGTATATTCCCTTACTAGACGTTATTTTTCGTACATACACGTTTTTTTCGTAAATTCACTTACTAGACGTTTTTTTCGTATATTCACTTACTAGACGTATTTTTCGTACATACACTTTTTTTCGTAAATACACTTACTAGACGTTTTTTCGTAAATTCACTTACTAGACGTTTTTTCATATATTCACTTACTAGACGTTTTTTCGTAAATTCACTTACTAGACGTTTTTTCGTAAATTCACTTACTAGACGTTTTTTCATATATTCATATATTCACTTACTAGACGTTATTTTTCGTATATATTCCCTTCCTAGACGTTATTTTCGTATATTCACTTCCTAGACGTTATTTTCGTATATTCACTTACTAGACGTTATTTTCGTATATTCGCTTACTAGACGTTATTTTCGTATATTCCCTTACTAGACGTTATTTTCATATATTCACTTACTAGACGTTATTTTCATATATTCACTTACTAGACGTTATTTTCATATATTCCCTTACTAGACGTTATTTTCGTATATTCACTTACTAGACGTTATTTTCGTATATTCACTTACTAGACGTTATTTTTTATTCATAAATACACTTACTAGACGTTATTTTCGTACATACACTTTTTTTCATATATTCACTTACTAGACGTTTTTTTCGTATATTCACTTACTAGACGTTATTTTTATATTCGTAAATACACTTACTAGACGTTATTTTCATATATTCACTTACTAGACGTTATTTTCGTATATTCACTTAACTAGACGTTATTTTCGTATATACACTTAACCTAGACGTTATTTTTATATTCGTATATTCACTTACTAGACGTTATTTTCGTATATTCACTTACTAGACGTTTTTTTCGTATATTCACTTACTAGACGTTATTTTCGTATATTCACTTAACTAGACGTTATTTTTATATTCGTACATATATTCACTTATATATACTAGACGTTATTTTCGTATATTCACTTACTAGACGTTTTTTATATTCGTAAATACACTTACTAGACGTTATTTTCATATATTCGTATATACACTTAACTAGACGTTTTTTTCGTATATTCACACTTACTAGACTTAGACGTTTTTTTCGTAAATACACTTACTAGACGTTTTTTCGTAAATACACTTAACTAGACGTTTTTTTTCGTACATACACTTTTTCATATATACACTTACTAGACGTTTTTTTCGTAAATACTTACTAGACGTTTTTTTCGTAAATACACTTACTAGACGTTTTTTCGTAAATACACTTACTAGACGTTTTTTTCGTAAATACACTTAACTAGACGTATTTTTCGTACATACACTTACTAGACGTTTTTTTCGTACATACACTTTTTTTCATATATACACTTACTAGACGTTTTTTTCGTAAATACACTTAACTAGACGTTTTTTTCGTAAATTCACTTACTAGACGTTTTTTTCATATATTCACTTACTAGACGTTATTTTCGTATATTCACTTACTAGACGTTTTTTTCGTACATACACTTTTTTTCATATATACACTTACTAGACGTTTTTTTCGTAAATACACTTAACTAGACGTTTTTTTCGTAAATACACTTACTAGACGTTTTTTTCGTAAATACACTTACTAGACGTTTTTTTCGTAAATACACTTACTAGACGTTTTTTTCGTAAATACACTTTTTTTCATATATTCACTTACTAGACGCTGTTTTTTGTTCATAATTACTAGATGCTTATTTTTCATAAATACACTTTCTAGACGTTTTTTTCGTTATACATACACTTGTTAGATAATCACTTTTATTCGTAAATACACATACTATAAGGTTTTTTTTGTATGTAAACTTAGTGTTCAATTATCTCAGCGATGACAGAACGCTGTTCTCGCTGCTGTGTGAAGGACTGACGGCAAACTGAAGTCACAGAAACTCTATTCTGGATTGTTTTCTCTTGCCATCAGAGCAAATGTGAACACAGAAATGATGTTCGTTGCAGTTTGCGTTCACCATTACTGTTCTAAATTCCCTATGTATCTTTATAGTGGAAGGACTTTTATTATGAATGTGTGCCAGTAGTTTACGTTAGTTTCCGCTATTCCGCTTTACTTTCAGCACTGGCTTGCTCCGTCATTTCTTCAGGTGTTATTGTGCGTGATTGAATGTAAGTTTATTTAATCATTCCTGATTATAAGCCACCGATGTTTACTTCATTGTTGTGTTTAAATATTCATCTTGTGTAATCAAACCTTACATTGTTTCTAATGTTGTTATATTTAAGATATACAGTGATTCAAATGCGTATGCTCGCTACTGTTAATCCTCTCCTCGTCATGTTGATTCATGTATAACGTATCAGTAGCAGGTTGTTATTTACATGTCTGTAATTTACATTTAACAGATACAAACTGATGCGTACTTTATTCTGTTTATTTCAGAAAGACCACATTTAACACTTTGTGACCATAAGTTGTACAATATCCAATCCAATTGCAGCAATGTTGTGCCATGTGCTGTGAACAGTTAAATACTTCAGATAAAGAGTTGAACAGTGCCCTGTCTCCTGTCGCACTTCTTACACGAGTCCCGTGGTGGATTAGCATCAATACCCCTACCGATCAATTAGTCCTGTTCAATTACAGAAGTTTCCCCGAGAAGCACAGAAATGTGTAAAGAGTCCATTCATCAGCACATTACCTTCCTCTGGATGGGTGTGGGAACTTTATAGCCCTTCTTCATGATGCCTTTAAACACCGGGTAACTGAGTCCTGTGAGAAAGCAGAGCACACTGACTGAGCGACACAGATCCTGTGAACGATGACCGAGTCTCATACAGACGTCTCACCCATGGACTGAAAGCCTCCAGACTTCTTCTTCTTCTTGTTCTGGGCTCGGACGAGCTCTCTGGTGTCGAGCTCCGCGTCAGAAACACACTCGGACGAAGCCGGGAACCGAGGCAGTCTTCTGCTGGACTGGACGACATAAAAACACGCTCTGACTGTAAACGATCACACCGCTGCATTACTGTAACCGACCAGTATTATTTATTCATTCACTTTTTAATGCCACGCCAGCATCAAGGCGATCTCTGAATAAATTACACAAGGTATACAATTAAGACATTTGAGATAACACTGTATCTCCAGTGAAACAGAGCACAGGTTACTCACATTAAATAACCCTCATAATGCATTTAATATCTGTATGCTGTTTTCATATTCTGGGTCTGTTCGGACCCTTATTTTATAAAACGGTCATAACATTTTAACATCATACCATATTGTATCTGATCAGCAGCTTTTTATTAATAAGTAAATGTGAAGAAAATTCCAAGTTTTAAATATTACGTTAAATATTACACTACACCCTTTTTTATTAATTAAAATTTTGAGAAATTCTCTGAAATTTCAAATTACACATGAACCACATAAAAAAAAACTCATTCAATATATAATTTTTTTCAATACTGATGAAAAATATTTATTAGATTAGTATATATATGTATATTATTGCTGTCAAATGATTAATCGCATCCAAAAAAGTTTTTGTTTACATAATATATGTATGTGTACTGTGTTTCTTTATTATGAATAAATACACACATACAGTATATATTTTGAAAATATTTACATGTATATACATTTATATTATTATATTAATATATTTAATACATAAACATTACATTTTATTTAAATATATACATGCATGTGTTTGTATTTAAATATACATAAATATACACAGTACATATTTATTAATTATATAAACAAAAACTTTTATTTTGGATGCGATTAATCATTATACAGCACTAATATATATATATATACATATATAGAGAATGATGTTATAATTTGAAAATTAACAGTATCAATAATAACATATGAAACCTACATATTTATTTCTAATAAACCAACATCAAAACATAAATATTACTGTGAAGTATTCTCAAACAATAAGTAATTTTACTTGCATAAACTTTGACAAAATGAAAAAAAAAATTATGCTGCAATGGTTCATTAATAAGCGTATATGTTTATCAAAAATATTCAGTCCCAAATGTGCGAGAGATATGAGAAAAGGCTAAATATATTTATAATACATTTTCATACACACCTGGGTCCAAAATGACCCGAACATGAAATGTGTAACACATATACATATATATATATATAATGCATGATTATATCTCTTAAAAATAATAGTAAAAAAAAAAAAAAATCTGGAAATAAAATAAAAAACGTGTATTTCAAGGGTCTTTGAGCTTTTGAAAAATTGTTGTCTTACTAATAAAATGCATTTTTTTGTAGAAATTATGTATCTCTTCTGGGTCAGAACGGACCTGATGGGTCTGATAAGGGTTTAGTTTTAATTAGTGCGGTCAAACGATTAATATAAAGACACGCATACAGTATATATTAATATTAATATGATTTATTAATATAAACGATTATATATAAAGACACACATACAGTATATATTAATATTAATATGATTTATTAATATAAACGATTATATATAAAGACACACATACAGTATATATTAATATTAATATAATTTATTAATATAAACGATTATATATAAAGACACACATACAGTATATATTAATATTAATATAATTTATTAATATAAACGATTATATATAAAGACACACATACAGTATATATTAATATTAATATGATTTATTAATATAAACGATTAATATAAAGACACATACAGTATATATTAATATTAATATGATTTATTAATATAAACGATTAATATAAAGACACACATACAGTATATATTAATATTAATATGATTTATTAATATAAACGATTAATAAAAGACACACATACAGTATATATTAATATTAATATGATTTATTAATATAAACGATTAATATAAAGACACATACAGTATATATTAATATTAATATGATTTATTAATACAAACGATTATCACACATACAGTATATATTAATATTAATATAATTTATTAATATAAACGATTATATATAAAGACACATACAGTATATATGTTGCTGTTTAGCATAAACAATATCTGACAGAGTATGCGGCGCTAATATAATTTATTAATATAAACGATTATATATAAAGACACACATATATCGTCTTATTAATATAATTCTGGCAGGTTAATGCCTATAAACGATCAGGTAAGGACACACATACAGTATATATTAATATTAATATGATACGATTATATATAAAGACACACAGATAAACCCCGCCCCCGGGACACACATACAGTATATATTAATATTAATATGCTGCGCTGCTATTAATATAAACGATTATATATAAAGACACACGTACAGTATATATTAATATTAATATGATTTATTAATATAAACGATTATATATAAAGACACACAGTATATCAATATCATTAACAGCAGTATATATTAATATTAATATGATCGATTAATATAAAGACGTATATATTAATATTAATATGATCGATCTATCTCTCACACATACAGTATATATTAATATTAATATGATTTATTAATATAAACGATTATCTATAAAGACACACATACAGTATATATTAATATTAATATAATTTATTAATATAAACGATTATATATAAAGACACACACACACACACATACAGTATATCTCTTTATCTAATATAAACGATTATATATAAAGACACACATACAGTATATATTAATATTAATATAATTTATTAATATAAACGATTATATATAAAGACACACATACAGTATATATTAATATTAATATGACACACATACACGATTATATATAAAGACACACATACAGTATATATCTCTCGATCTATCTATCACACATACACGAGACACACATACAGTACAAACGATTATATATAAAGACACACTACAGTATATATCTGATTCTCATTCAGATCAGCTCCAACAATACTGTTCCAATTGATTTACACGATTATTATTCACACATACAGTATATGAGAACGCATTATATAATGGACACGCATACAGTGCGGTTGACACACATACAGTGCTATATTAATAGCTTTAATCAGGATAAAATAAACCGTATATATAAAAGCTAACAGAAGCAGTAGCACTTACAAATAGCAGCGTATTTTAAAAGTATGAGACACACAACAACCAATTACATACCATTATTAGAGCCGTGCTTGCACAGGTTCATGCACGATCCTCTTCACACATAAGTATCCTCTGGGTCTCAATCGGGCTCATAATTGATAAGCATTATAGACACACGCGATTCACTGTTTACAATTCAACCGGAGACACATGCCACTGAGGAGAGGGGCGGGACGTTCAGACGTGCAGTAGAGGTGTGTTTAGCCAATCACAGTACACACTGAGGACCATTAAGAGCGTGCTTGACAGCTAACTCTGGGTCTCAATCTCAAAGCCACACTCGAATTCAACCGGGAGGGGCATGCCACTAAAGAGGGGCGGGACAGTAGACGCGGTTTAGCCAATCAAATGAAATCGAGGCGTTTGTCAGAGAAGGGACCAGGAAATAGAATGGTGTTTGGAATAAAGGTCAATTATGTGAAGAAATGTGGAATAATGCGTTTTTAAAAAAGAAAAATAGCATGAACACATGCTAGACTGCACCCCATAAACACAATCAAGCCTAGAAAAAAAACAGTCAACCACCCCTTTAATAGTTCCACATCTGGAAAGAGTGTGAACGCACATCTGTCTCACAGAACATTCATAAACATCCTCTTTCAGGTGTTTATTAAGTTAACATGTAACAGGGTTGAAAATAAAAATTGTGAGAATAGAGTATGACGGACGCGATATTAATTTTTGATAATATCCTGACATCTGCTGTCAGAGTTAAACTGTTCTCGGATCCCTGCTGAAAACAGTTATTTTTATTACTATATATATATATATATATTTTTCATGCATATACATATATATATAGAAGCCAATTCTAATGGTTTCCACTACAAACCATCAACTTTTAACCATTAAAACCATTAAAAATGGTTTCATGTAGTGTGTTTTGGGACATATTCCATTAAATATATTTAGCCTTTTCCCATATCGCACACTTTTGGGACTGAATATTTTTGATAAACATATACGCTTATTGATGAACCATTGCAGCATAATTAAATATATATATTTGGTCAAAGTTTATGCTTTATTTTGTTTGAAAATATCAGTGATATTTATGTTTTGATGTTAGTTTATTAAAAAACAAGTAGGTAGGTTTCATATGTTATTACTGATACTGGTAATGTTCAGATTATATCTTCATTCTAATATATATAATAGAAACCATCACAGACATTCTAATGGTTTCCACTACAAATACTTCAACTTTTAACCATTAAAACCATTAAAAATCATTTTCTGTAGTGTGTTTTGGGACATGTTCCATTAGGATTTATTGATTTTAACAAGCCACTAATAGAAGGTGATCAATGACCCATTACAGTTCCCATTAAAACCAGTACAAGTCCCTTTATAACCAGTTAAACCATTACTAATTCTGTGATGGTGTCTATTTGTTTAGCAGGGATGTTCATGTCTTTGATTGAAGGAAAATGACCCGATAATCAAGATCAAACTGGTTTAATGAAGCTAGACTCACTGTGTCCTGATCATCTTTGACTCGTGTAGCCACCTCAAACTCTTCATCATCAGACTGGAGCTCGTGATCTCTCTTCTTCCTCCTCAGCAGCTTCTTCTTCCTCTGAGCCATCGATACAAACCTCGCTGCTGTCGAGAAACGTCGCTATTTAATCGAAGAAAGCAGGAGCTCCGTGAGACGAAAACACCGGAGACGTTTGGAAACACGTGTGAAGACGCACAGAGATGACGTCAGAGAGCGAGGCGCTGCTGCAGTTCACGGCTCTGCCGCACGGTGGCGCCACGAACAGAGCAATAATGCAACTAGTTTAAGTTTCGCTGTATAAAAGTCTTACATTACATTCAAAACTGTTTTATTGAGTTTTATCGGTAAGATGTTTCGTCAGCCAATCAGAAAAAAAGCATAGATTTTCATGCATATATATATAATAGTCATTAATGCAACAGTTTACATTTATTTATTTATTCAACACCTATTTTTACATTCCCTTGCATTTGTACAGTACACAGCTGTACACATAAACAGTCTATTTTGTGTATTGTTATTTTCTATTTAACCTACCCACGTGAAAAATACTATAGTCATTTATTGTAAACACTACAGTGTTTTTGAAGCATACTATAGTAAAGTACTTGAATTAATGTGTTCTATAGTTGCTGTGGTAATATAACAAATGACTTTACCCAATACTGTACTAAGTGTTCTACAACTATATACAATACACTACAGTTTACTGTAGTCAAAACTAAAGTATACTAGAGTATTTATTACAGTTCACTATAGTGTTCTGTAGCATTCATTAACAAAGTGTTGTAAATATATACAGCTTTACTATGGATCAAAAACAATGTAGTGTATTACTTGTTCTATTTTTATTCTTTTGATTATTTTTGTCTTGTCATTGTGATGTGCTGTGGAGCTTCTGTCACCAAAACAAATTCCTCGTATATGTAATCATACCTGGCAATAAAGCTGATTGTGATTGTGATTGTGAAGCAGCACGGAGTCTATGAAGCTCTGTACACAGCTTTCAGCTCGAACCCCTGGCCTCGCTCCCAGCATATGATTAAACAGAACACAGCAGTCCTTCCCGTCCTGTAGATGAGATCTGAAAACACATCAGATTGTTCTGATCTCGCTCTGTGTGTCTGAGTGACCTGTGCTGATCCTGACCCTAGTGTGTGACCTTCAGATTCAACACAGAGCGACTGTAATCTCCCATCATTCCTGTCATATACGTGACCCTGGAGCACAAAACCAGTCATAAGGGTCAATTTTTAGAAATTGAGACGTATACATCATCTGAAAGCTGAATAAATAGCTTTCCATTGATGTATGGTTTGTTATGATAGGACAATATTTGTAAATCTGGAATCTGAGGGTGCAAAAAAATCTAAATATTGAGAAAATCATCTTTAAAGTTGTTCAAATGAAGTCTTAGCAATGCATATTACTAATCAAAAATTAAGTTTTGATATATTTACGGTAGGACATTTACAAAATATCTTCATGGAACATGATCTTAATATCCTAATGATTTTTGGCATAAAAGAAAAATGTATAATTTTGACCCATACAATGTATTGTTGTCTATTGCTACAAATATACCTGTGTTACTTATGACTGCTTTTGTGCTGCAGGGACACATATACACTATATTGCCAAAAGTATTGGCACCCCCTTCTTTAGAACAGATGCACTTCCAAATCTGTGGCAACAACGATGGGAACATAATTCATGTATTTAAAAATTGTATTTCATCTCTGTAGCAACAGTTTTGTAAGTGTCTAAAATGACTGAACCCATATGTACAAGTCATTGGTGTTTGGTGATGAGTTTTTGGCTCAAGGTCTGCATTTACAGTCACACCAGAGGTGTTAAACTGGGATTAGGACTTGGTTTTATGCAGACCAGTCAAGTTCTTCCACACTGACTCAATCAATCATTTTCTTTTTGAACCTTGTCTTATACACAGAGACATTGTCATGTTAGAATAGAAAAGAGTCCAAACTGTTGCTATAATATTAGAAGCACACAATTTCCTAGAATATCATTATATGCTTTAACATTAAGATTTGTACTCATAGAAATTACTAAAGTAGTCAAACCTGTTCATTAGAAGGGGTGCCAATACTTTTGGCAATATAGTGTATGTGTGACATGCAGCGCTTCATCTTAAATCTTAATTCTTCATAAATTACAAAAAGCAGCTGATATCTTCTGGGCTCTGACCTAATTTAATCTAAACTGGCTCCAGAAACGAGTGTAAACACTTATTTATTCTCTTTCAAGTGAGTGAATCTGCAGGAGGAGGATCAGCAGCTCCATCTGAACACATCACACTAACCTCGCTCATACATCCACATCATACAGAGGATTATATTATATTTGGAGGATCAAGCTGCTGTATTAATCTGTTGAGAAACCACATGAACACTGATTATGAAAAAGCCTTTTCTCTCGCTCGTTAAACTCTGTAAACAGGGTTTCTAGCTCCAGACATTGAGAGAAATCAAAGATTATTGAGTGGATCGTGACACTAAACTGTAACTGTTCATGTTTAAATATTACCCTGTCATATCTGTGTCAGATTAATAATTCATCTACAGCTCTTAAAAGCTCAAGTTAAAACAGACCATCCAATTAACATGAGAGTTAATTAACAAAGATATCAATAAATGATGATTTGCACATTACAATAAGGTCTGATTTGTTAATCCATAAAAACCAGCAATTAGCAATTTACTGCGTTTAACCTTTGTTAATGTCAGATAATAAAAATACTGATGTTTTTAGCATGGTTATTATTGTTAACTAAAACTAAAACCATAAAAACATGTTTTATTAGTTTAATTAAAATACATTTAATTTAAATAAAATATTAAAAGCACTAAACTTTGTATTGTTGTTGTTGTTGTTAAAGGGGGGGTACAATGCTGTTTCATGCATTCAGAGTTGTTTACACTGGTAAAGAGTTGGATTCTCATGCTAAGCATGGACAAAGTTTCAAAAAAACAATGTGGACGTATAACAGAGTATTTCTGTGCCAAAAATCTCACTTCCGGATTCGTACAAGTTTCGGAGAGTTTTTTTCGATCGTTGTTCTTTATGACGGTGGAACTCCTTATATGGGCATTTCTCCCGGAAGAACACGCCCCTGCACGCATCGACCGGAGCGAGAGCAGCCAATCAACACGCTTCAATCGGCAGCGCTGCACGGGACTCGCTCGGGAAGAACGTCTCTAAAGAAGTGTGTTTTTGGTTGTGAGGGAAAGATAACCTTGTTCAGCTTCCCAAAACAACCCAGCGTTACGTGAACAGTGGATATAGTTTGTTTTTCCGGGGCAGCAATGGAGTTTCTCAAGTGTTTTGTTGACGAACGTTTTATAAACAAGGCCCAATTCGACGCTGGATTTGCACATGGTTTAATACTGAAAGATGGAGCGGTCCCAGCTATAAAAGATCCCGGTCATGATTCAGAACTGCAGATGGTGAGTGAAACGGCATCAAATGTCTCTGTTTTGTTGGCGATCGGAGCAAGTGCTCGTCACTCTTTAGCTCCGCCCACGACACGCCTTCACTCTTTAGCTCCGCCCACGACACGCCTTCACTCTTTAGCTCCGCCCACACGGCACGCCTTCACTCTTTAGCTCCGCCCACGACACACCTTCACTCTTTAGCTCCCCCACGACACGCCTTCACTCTTTAGCTCCGCCCACGACACGCCTTCACTCATTATGCTCCGCCCACGACCCGCCTTCACTATTTAGCTCCGCCCACAACACACCTTCACTCTTTAGCTCCGCCCACAACACACCTTCACTCTTTAGCTCCGCCCACGACACACCTTCACTCTTTAGCTCCGCCCACGACACACCTTCACTCTTTAGCTCCGCCCACGACACACCTTCACTCTTTAGCTCCGCCCACGACACACCTTCACTCTTTAGCTCCGCCCACGACACGCCTTCACTCTTTAGCTCCGCCCACGACCCGCCTTCACTCGTTAGCTCCGCCCACGACACACCTTCACTTTTTAGCTCCGCCCACGACACGCCTTCACTCTTTAGCTCCGCCCACGGCCCGCCTTCACTCTTTAGCTCCGCCCACGACACGCCTTCACTCTTTAGCTCCGCCCACACGGCACGCCTCCAGGAGCTCGGCTTTTTTCGGAGAGAATGGTAAATCTGTATCTTTCTTTTATAAATATGATAAAACTAAAGACTTTTTGGAGATATGAAGGATGCAGTACTACTCTATAGGTACTCAAGATTAACATGAGATTGGGTGCGTTAGGTCCCCTTTAAATGTTGGCATTTGACTTGATGTACTAAACTAACAAAAATAAAATAAAAGTTAATAAAAACAAAACTATTTTTTTTAAAAAAAGCTAATAAAAGTAATAACAATGAGGAAGACACACATACAAAAAAACTAAAATAAAATGAAACCAAAACAAAAAAACTAATTTGAAATATTAATAATAAAACGTTAGTGTCTCAATGATACTAAATATATAACATAGCTACTATAACTGCTTATCAGCGAATGTTACTAAGATTAATAAATGCTATAAAAGGTCTGTTTGTTAAAATTCAACTAAAAATGAAAATTAGCACATGTCAGGTGTACATGACTCTCTTCTTTCAGATGAATATAATTGGTGTTATATTAAAAATGTGCGGCTCTTCAAAGCTTTATAATGGTCTTACACTTTATTACAGATAAGTGCCATAATAGATCAATCACACTTACATGTAGATTACAGTAATACAGTTATTCATGTATCACGTTTCCAGCAGCTCTCGGTTCAGGTGTCATATATGTTTATTACTTATAAAATCTTAAACGTTGAAATGCTTAAATGCACACATATGGTAATGTTTACATATCTTAATAATTAAAATGAAAGCACGTATTCGCACACTATTTGACTTTTTCAGGAAGTTAAATTTGATCGTCCTGTAACTCGTCTGCACTAAAAACGGTAAGTTACTGTAACTGGTTTTATTAGTGTTATTTAATATCACTAAATTAACCTAACCATTTATAGCAACAAAACTACGATTATGGGTTATAAATGGCTCTTTAAGGTTAGCATTATGCATTATTGACACACTGTTTAATACTGTAAAGCTAATAGGAACAACTACAGACACGTCACGCTTCATATACACCGCTGATAATGTACACAATAAATGCACTTATCATGCCACAAATTCATATTTAAACCTGGCATTTATCCACAGTACTGAGACATGGCACAACTTCAGAGGTGAAATAAAAGCTTTGGATAAAATTGTCTGCACAATGAAAAGATCCTCCTGCTGTTAATTACAGTAATGTAATAACACACTGATAATGTAGTAAGACACTTACAGTACGAGTGATGAGGACACTGATGTGTATTGAATATGAGCAGCAGTACTGTTATCCTCCTGAGACACCCCCCCCCCCCCCCCAAAAAAAAAAAAGATTTGTGAATTTAGTATTTTTTCATGTCAGTACATTGTTTAGAGCATAAGAAAAAAAAACATTTTTGAAAAATTATATTTTATTCATATTTTATTCTATGTCCTCTGTATGAATAGACATCAAAACGGCAAAAACAATGGGATTTTTGTTTTAAATCACCAATCAATTTTTAGGTTTCAGGATTTTTTCATACTAAACTTTGTTTAAGGATGATTCTGAACTATGTTATAAAATATATAACAAAATTATTTGATTGACCATTTTTGTTTTATGCAATATGTGTGTAAAAATTTCCATAATCTGGTTTTCCCATTAAACACAGTGTATCTAATTTGCATATTAATGTGTTGCTGTTGGGACAGCGTGTTGAAAAAATAATTGTCATAATGGGAGTAATAATCAGCCAGATATTCATAATAATATCTAATATTTCATAAGAAATTTATTTATAATTAATTTTCCTATTCAATTGTTATGTCTCCCAAAATGCGTAATAAACATGCTTTTAGTCCTGGACGTGTATGAAATTATGTCCTGTTTCATAAGTCATATTTGAATTTGATAACCCATAACATTTTCCTGAGATGTTGCTTTATGACAAACAACTTGAAAATTATTCAGATTTAAATGACAATTACAAAATATAATCATATTTCCATAAGGATGTTAAATTTTTCACTAAATTAATTTTAGCCATTTTTAAAGACCTATTAGAGAGTGTGTTCATGATGAAACATCCAATCATTTAATATCTCTATAAAGCTCTGAATGTGCTCTGTACAGTAACACTGTACATGTGACGTCTCAGAGAAATACACTAACATATAATGTCCACTACAGAGACACAAACTCCACAGCTGGGTCTCAGGAGGAGATATTGTATGATCACGTAATATCACACAGATATAGAGTGTCAGAAAGAGCAGACGTGATTGTCTGGTATGATTGATATTTCATGCTCTGTTGCTGTGAACAGATATACAGTATATTTCATCTGTTTTCTCACACACGCTCTTGGTCCTTTGGCAGAAGTGGACAATAGATGTGAGGTTTTGAACCCGACACGGACAGCAATCCTCAATCTGCAGTCCATTGTGATTCCACTAAGTGATTACTGTGAATCACGTTCCACAACATCAGCTTCGCATCAGAAAAGCACAGCACTGAATTAGAAACACGGGTCATTTGACTGAGAACCTTCTGGAGAAATCTGACCGATTATGACACATGGACAGTGTTTCGTTAGGTGTGCTGAATCCTCACGAATGTAAACTTCAGTTCAGTGAAGCTCCTAAACTCTTCCAAAAGAGGGTTTGCACAGCGATGAACCATTTCTGATTCCTAAAGACTATTTCAGT
>CM049842.1:730000-735000 GCA_027422415.1 Schizothorax lantsangensis
GTTATTCTCACAGACCGATGCTCTCCTGCTCCATGCATTGGCAAAAGATGCAGTTATGATGAATAAATCCATAAATAAGGCTGACTGCTGCACTACATCCCAGTCTCTGACAGTCAAAGTGGCACTGATAGAATAGAGGAGATACGATGGTACACAAAGCAGCCGTTTCAAACAGACATTCACATATTTAACCAACGCTATCCAGAGTTTAGTTTTTCATGTCAGTATAGTGCTGCAGAGATGATGTATTTTTGTAGTCATTTTAGCATTTCAAGCTCCATCATCCTGGGTTTTTAGTTACTGTAAATGCCTGAAATAAGGTCTGTGTCTAACACAAGCTCAAGATATGTTTTATAACATAAAATACAATGGTAAAACCCCCTTAAAGCTTCTACTTGACTTGAAAAGGCCGTTGCCAGCAAGTGTCTAATTGGACTACAGAAGTCATTGGTACATTAAACATCATCACACTGAACAGGTAAACTCATTGTTTTCACCTCATTGTATTTATAATAAACTATTCTAACTCAATTTTTCTTTAAATAAAGACTGAAAGAGTTGTTGAAGCTTAATGGTGATGATGTTGAAGTAAGTGGAGTAGTTCGTTTATAGCCTACATTTAGCTTTTTACTTCAGGAATCAAAATTCATAAAAGATTTGTTAATTTCCGAAGATCATCGTAATGAGCAAAAAGCATAAGAATCATAAACTTTTTGTTGGTCACTGAACTTATCTTCTGCAATAATCCGAAAGCCAACAGAAATATCCTTATTGGGTTTATTGTGAAGGGAACTTACAGGTTGGCAAAACTACACTGTAAAAAAAAATCCGTAAAATTTACGGTAAAAAAACGTTAAAATTCTACCGTAAAAAATACGGTAACAACATTTTAGGTTTTACGGTTTTAACTTAAATTTACAGTTAAATACCGTAATTTCATTAACTGATATAATGTTAATATACCAACCTATTGAAGCACTGAAATCTGTATCTTTGTAATACACTGATAACCACCAAAAGCAGGAGCTGATGAGAGTCACATGATGAACCAAAGCAGCTTTTAAATAATAACATATATAGAAGAAGCACAGCGTCATTCACACAAACACTGATCACCATCATGATGATCTCAATAAACTGAAATATGCAATAAACATTAATTTAACAACATTAGATGTATCATACAACCCTAATAAACATAACTGATAAGAAGAAAACATAGTTATTTAAAACAAAAAACATCAAATTCAAACAATTTCTGGGATTTTCCCTGTAAATTTTACAGTAACGTACCGTTAACCATTTAACAGGTTTTTACTGTAGCATTTTCACAGTTTTTTACCGTTAAAATCACGGTAATTTTTTGCATCTTCACTGCATCGCTCTGTAGAATAAACAGCATCAAAGACAAGAGCTGCTCCATCTCCACTACTGTTTATTCTTCTTCTTCTATTGTTTGTTGCTCGGCAACATCATCAGTACGTGAGCGCCACCGGTCGTAGTGTGCTTCTCAAGAAGCTCCCTATAAAGGCAATAGCAAATACTTACAGTGCACTGGAGCATTCGTTCCCTAATAAACCTCTGATGCTCGTGTTCCCTTACGGCAAGGCCGTAACCATCTCTTGAACATTGGGGGGGACCAATTTATATATATATATATATATGCGCGCTGCTTTAATTGACTCACGCTCACACATTACATTGCGTTGCATTTCAAATTTTGTTTGAATTTGATGTTTTTTCTTTGAAATAACTATGTTTCTTCTTATCAGTTATGTTTATTAGGGTTGTATGTTACATCTAATGTTGTTAAATTAATGTTTATTGCATATTTCAGTTTATTGAGATCATCATGATGGTGATCAGTGTTTGTGTGAATGACGCTGTGCTTCTTCTATATATGTTATTATTTAAAAGCTGCTTTGGTTCATCATGTGACTCTCATCACCTCCTGCTTTTGGTGGTTATCAGTGTATTACAAAGATACAGATTTCAGTGCTTCAATAAGTTGGTATATTAACATTATATCAGTTAATGAAATTACGGTATTTAACTGTAAATTTAAGTTAAAACAGTAAAATGTAAAATGTTGTTACCGTATTTTTTACGGTAGAACCACAGCTGCCGGTTTTTACCGTGCATTTTTACAGTGTAGACTGTGCTGGAGCTGCAGTGTTTGGTCTCTCTGATGATGAGATGATGATGATGATGATGATGTGCTTCTCCTCTCAGTCTCCGGCCTGCAGTGTTACGGCTGTAACGTCTTCCATGGGCAGAAGTATGTGGACGTGGGCTGCAGTAATCCAGAGGTCATCACGTGCACACACTCGCACAAGGGCTTCAAGCACCGCTTCTGCATCAGGACCGAGAGCAGTGAGTCACCTTCTCCATCTCAAGAACATCTCGGGCCTTTCTTACTTGTTTTCAAATCCTCAGAGTATTTGTGTGGATGAGTCGACGCTGACCCACATGTGCAAAGATTACACAAATTTAATCTTCTGCTATTCTTTGGACATTCAGTGACCTCAGATATAACTGACATCTGTACAAAGAATTTGCAAATATAAACCTCACTCCGTATTACTGTTAATCTGGGGTGATCATGTGTTCAGATCATTCACTGTGAAAAAAGAAGAAGAATTCAACCAATTTGAAGTTAATTTGTTAAGAAGAGATTCAGTTAGACATGATTTTAGCTGCAATGACTTGTAGTGTCAATCTGATTATACTTAAGGGGTCATGAACTGCCTTTGTTTTTTATTTTGTACTGTTCCACTTATGTTTACAAGATTTTTACATTGAGAAACATCATAATTTAGAAGTAATGGATCTGGATCTTCATTAAAAGTAAAGTTCATTCACTCTTTCCTAATGTTGGGATCAGAAGGAAGGCAACACAAACGTTTTTTCCACAGCTTGGCACTGCACAGCGTCTTGTTGTCTTCACAGCAACTTTATCGTTCGGTTTCTGTGTAGACCTGCAAGTAGAATCAGTGGGCGGGGCTAAACAGCCAGAGATGTGGAATCGGTGGGCGGGGCTAAACAGCCAGAGATTTGGAATCGGTGGGCGGGGTTAAACAGACAGTGATGTGGAATCGGTGGGCGGGGCTAAACAGCCAGAGATTTGGAATCAGTGGGCAGGGCTGAACAGCCAGAGATTTGGAATCAGTGGGCGGGGCTGAACAGTCAGAGATTTGGAATCAGTGGGCGGGGCTGAACAGCCAGAGATTTGGAATCGGTGGGCGGGGCTAAACAGGCAGAGATTTGGAATCAGTGGGCGGGGCTGAACAGCCAGAGATTTGGAATCGGTGGGCGGGGCTAAACAGCCAGAGATTTGGAATCAGTGAGCGGGGCTGAACAGCCAGAGATTTGGAATCGGTGGGCGGGGCTAAACAGGCAGAGATTTGGAATCAGTGGGCGGGGCTAAACAGCCAGAGATTTGGAATCGGTGGGCGGGGCTAAACAGGCAGAGATTTGGAATCAGTGGGCGGGGCTAAACAGCCAGAGATTTGGAATCGGTGGGCGGGGCTAAACAGGCAGAGATTTGGAATCGGTGGGCGGGGCTAAACAGGTAGCGATGTGGTATTGGTGGGTGGGGCTAAACATGGAGTGATGTAGAATCAGCGGGCGGGGTTAAACAGGCAGTGATGTGGAATCAGTGGGCGGGGCTAAACAGCCAGAGATTTGGAATCAGTGGGCGGGGCTAAACAGGCAGAGATTTGGAATCGGTGGGCGGGGCTAAACAGGTAGTGATGTGGTATCGGTGGGTGGGGCTAAACATGGAGTGATGTAGAATCGGTGGGCGGGGCTAAACAGGCAGCGATGTGGAATCGGTGGGCGGGGCTAAACAGGCAGCGATGTGGAATCGGTGGGCGGGGCTAAACAGGCAGTGATGTAGAATAAGTGGGCGTGGCTAAACATGCAACGATGTGGAATCAGTGGGCGGGGCTAAACAGGCAGCGATGTAGAAGCAGGAGTTATTCTTCTTCTGCGGGGGCGGGGTTTATCCACACTATTACATCATAGAGTAGAACATTCCACAAGCTGTCATTTTGGCAGACTGCCTTCAATATAAGCTGTTTTTAGACTAATAAGAAAGATCTGAGTTCTGAAACTAACAGCATGTTTTTATAGTACAATGACCTCTTATCTGTCAAAAGATCAAGGGTTTCTCAGTTCATGACCCCTTTAAGGCAGCGACTGAACTTTTTTAAGTTGAAGAAGGTGTTCTGTGCTCAGAAACACATCAGTCTCAGACGTGCCGGTCTGTTATCTCTAGGCAAGCACAGCCGCAGCTCAAGCACTAAAGAGCGTCGATAATGTTCACGTCAATCTCCTGGCCATGCGAGCAAACGGCTGACGCAGCGCTGCTTTCCACCGGCTCAGGAGAACACAGAGCTGCTGATGACAGCCGTCAGCAGAGAGACGCTTTCAATTGTGTCTTGACCGGTGTTTCTTTAATCTCAGCAGCAAGCGTTTATTCTCCTGGACCGTTGCGTAACACGTGTACGGTCCTCTGCTGCTAAAATGCTGATAGCTTGATGCTGTCACCTCTGAACACAGCATGTCTCAAATAACTCCAAGAACTGAAGCTAAACCCTCATTTTTCCAACCATCCATCCATTCTCCAGCCGTTTGTTCTCTGTGGGGTCATGTGATGATGATGATCCTCGAGGCCGTTAAGGAATTATCAACTGAAAATTAAATTTTATCAAACATGAAAGTGCCACTATGATGATAAACCTCCAGATGGACCTGAACACAGAGTGCTAAACCACAATTACTAGTTTTTTAAATCATATTTTTTTTGCAAGTGGCACTGCATCACAAATAAATCAAATATTTAGTACAGAAAACACCAAGTGAAGTAATTTGCTGCTTATTAACAGTTAGTAAGTTAGTTAAGTTTAGCTGGGGTAGATCTGAAGGAACTAACATATGGTCATAAAGCATTAATATGTGCTTTATAAGTAATAAACAGCCAATATACTAGTAATATG
>CM049842.1:740000-815000 GCA_027422415.1 Schizothorax lantsangensis
GTTTATTCACTTTATGTGCTTTTGATCATGCGCCTACGCCAGAAATATCAAATCCAGACCTGGATGCCAAATCCTGTCAGATAATAACTATTCATCAGAATTATTTAATACCCAAAACCTGTTAACAGCAAGTATTATCTGGTACCCAAAACTGTATAAACAGTCTTCTATCAGCTAAGAAGTTGACTGAGAAATGCTAGAGAAGCTGGAGACGAAGTGATGATTAAAAACGAGTTTATTGAATCATCTTAATTGCGTATGTTTCAATGCGCAGACTTCATCTGACCAGCACAGTATTGTTTTACCAAACTGCTTCACAACAACATCCCATAAACCTTGAGTTTCCATAAACATCTCTTATTCAACAGCCCTTGAAACACAGTCATAAAACTAAACAACAATGGAAAAATATTAATAATATAAATGACTAATCAATGAATAAGTCAGTGAAATGAGTATACAAATGGTTATAAATGATTATGATTAAATTGAATGATTAAATGATGAATGATTATAGGCTCTAAATGAATGAATGAATGCATGATTACGTGAACGAACTAGTGAATCATTTATTTGAATCAGTTCATTGAAACGAACTGTCTGAAAGATTCAGTTCACGGAGAAGAATCAGATTTTCCCTGAGGCTCTGGATTTCAGGTAATAATGCTGTAAATAATCTTCAGTTTCAAAGTTTTGCTTCATAAGCGCTCAATATATCATCAGGAGCCACGGGGATTCATTTCATGTTGCCTAATAAGCTTTTTTGACTCTCAAAGCGACGGCACCCATTGACTTGCATTATATGAATCAATCACCAAGGACCACAATTTCAGCTAAAAATCTTCTACTGTTCTACTGAAGAAAAAAAGTCACACATCTTTGATGTTAAATTTATATGTTAATTTTTGGGTGAACTATCGCTTTAAGTCCATGTTGTTATATTATAATATCCAGCACACTCATGAAGTGCAGGTGAACCTCGTATCTGTGTAAATACTGATGTTTTGTCATTGTTCTGCCTGTGAACTCGTCATGTGTATCACATTGTAAACACAATGTTTGTAAAACTAAATGTGATCACATGTCATTTATCTTCTGTGAATGTGTGATCAAGTCAGCTCATGCTCGAATCGACTGTCGTATATCTGATAAGTGACTTATAGGAAATATAGCCATCCTTTATGATTATGTGAGCTGTTCTGGAATCATCTGAATAAAGGAAAGTCTGAAGGATCCTGGAAACATTTGCTGTGAATTCACATATAGCTCACTAATATCACATTACTGTGGTACAAATGTTCTTACAGGTAATCTTAGTCTCAAAGCGAGGGGTTTTACAGCAATGCCATTTTTAAACTTTTAGTTAATTATTTTGTACTAGGTTACACGGATGTCAACTTTTTAAAGGGGTCATCGGATGCCCATTTTCCACAAATTGATATGATTCTTTAGGGTCTTACTGAAATTTCTCAATGGTGGTGTAGAAACACCTTCTTTACCCTGTCAAAATCAGCTGTTTTCATCAAGTCATTTTTTTAGTCCATGTCCCTTTAAATGCTAATGAGCTCTGCTGACCCCGCCCCTCTCTTCAGCAGCAGTACTGTTTACTTTAGCAGCGAAACTGGCTAACTAGCACTTATTAGGAAAGGCGATTTGCAAAGATTCATAAAAACAGCTCTCAGCTCACTCAGGGGGGCGGGGCTAAGGTAAGACGGCTTGTCAATCAACTATCGTGGGAGGGGCCTGTACAGAACTACGTCATTCTGACAGGAATCTCAGAACAGCCTGATTTGAGAGAGGATTTTAAAAAAGTGAATTTTGCATCCGATGACCCCTTTAAGAGTGAACTTTAATGCAAAAAATGATTTTCTTCCTTAGTATGTTTCTCTTGCTTTCTAGTATAAATGTCAAAAAAATCTGGAATTAAGATGCATTTACTTGACAAGTAAAATTACAAGATATTATGTCTTGTTCTCTGAAAAAATCATCAAATTTTAGTTTTTGCTAAAAACATATCTGCCAATAGGGTAAGAAACATAATCTTGTTATACTGTATATAATGTCTAATATAAAAGTAACAAAGGATGAAGAGTTGTAAACACTTCTGTCACCCTCCAACAACTACAACCATACAATCATAGCATTTCATAAAAATATGTATTTTAAGTTCACATTTAGTCCACACACTGTGTGTGTGTGTGTGTGTGTGTGTGTGTGTGTGTGTGTGTGTGTGTGTGTGTGTGTGTGTGTGTGTGTGTGTGTGTGTGTGTGTGTGTGTGTGTGTGTGTGTGTGTGTGTGTGTGTGTGTGTGTGTGTGTGTGTGTGTGTGTGTGTGTGTGAGATAGTGATGTGTGTGTGTGTGTGTGTGTGTGTGTGTGTGTGTGTGTGTGTGTGTGTGTGTGTGTGTGTGTTGTGTGTGTGTGTGTGTGTGTGTGTGTGTGTGTGTGTGTGTGTGTGTGTGTGTGTGTGTGTGTGTTGTGTGTGTGTGTGTGTGTGTGTGTGTGTGTGTGTGTGTGTGTGTGTGTGTGTGTGTGTGTGTGTGTGTGTGTGTGTGTGTGTGTGTGTGTGTGTGTGTGTGTGTGTGTGTGTGTGTGTGTGTGTGTGTGTGTGTGTCTGTGTGTGTGTGTGTAAAAGTGTGTGTGTGTGTGTGTGTGTGTGTGTGTGTGTGTGTGTGTGTGTGTGTGTGTGTGTGTGTGTGTGTGTGTGTTGTGTGTTGTGTTGTGTGTACTCACCCTTGTGTTGTTCTAATGCTGTGTGCCCTTCTTTACTTTTCGGACCAATCCTGCACATGCTTGTCCAGATAAAGGCAGTCTAAAAGTGTCTGTCACAGAGTTCCGGTCCCACGCGACAACAAAAGCCGTATATTCCAAGTCCATCTCATTTGTCCATGTGAATTAAAGGCACAGTTCACCCAAAAATGAAAATTAAGTCATTATTTACTCACCCTTGTGTTGGTGAGAAACAGACTGAAATTCAACATATTATTTACCAATCCTGCACATGCTTGTCCAGATAAAGGCAGTATGTGGTCACAGAGTGGTCCCACGCGACACCTGCCGTATATTCCAAGTGTTCTGCAGGTATACGATAGGATTCGGTGAGAAACAGACTGAAATTCAACATATTATTTAAGGAATATCCAGACTTGGCCGCTGGTCTCTGTGCAAGACTCTGTTAGCACCACAGTTCAGTCCGACTCGTCCCGGAGAACCACTCTCTGATACCTTTGCATCTTTTTTAAAGGAGTCATTACATGGTTTTAATATGTTCATTGAGGTTTACTTATAATGCACAAAAAAATACAGATATGTGGAAAAATTATTATTTTAAACCCTCTGTCTAAACGACCTGTTTTTAAGGGGCGTGTCCTTTAAGGCTTGTCAGGAATCAGCCACTGTTATGATTGGCTAACGTCGTTGCCTAGGAAACAGTATCACCGCCCCCTCGCTATTACATGTTTTAAATGTTTTGACAACATGATCAAAATAAAACAGTAATTTCCAGACGAAGCGTTATGAAATCATTTACTTATGGTTTATGATGCAGCTGCAGTCAGATCTAGTTCTGCTTCATTTTTCAAAAATGTTTTCTTTGTGACAAAATCCTCCGATCAATCCTCAGACACGCTCCGGGCCATTCAAAATAAACCAAACCAATCTTTCACTGCATTTGTGCTACTGATGACAGAATCATATCTGTGTACTGTTTATATTTGTTTTTGACGCGCCAGTGGGCGTGGCCTATGGTGAGAAGATGACTATTGGTCGATGTCTTGCTCTGGAGGCGTGTTTATGCAAATGTTTGTGCCCGTGTGACGTCATCTTGCCGCTCAGATCCAAAACGAGCCATTTTTGGAGCTTGATTAAATAAATGCTTTGTTTATAATGAGGAGGATGTTTTGTTATAATATAATAGGGAGACATGAAACTGAAAAGTGTGAATATTATAATAATCAGGAGGAATTCTCTGATTCTGTACACAGATACAGCAAGGAAAGAGGTAACACTTTATTTTATAGTCTCTTAGTTGCTTATTAGGTTTTGTTTATTATTTGCATACACAATCATACAGGGTATAATCATATGAAATGTAGATCAGGACGGGTCCGCTCAGAAGTGCAAAAAAAAAAAATAAAAAAAATAAAAGATTATACATAACACAGGAGCATTTATTATAGTAGGAATAATAAAAAATAAGTAATAATAATAATAATATAGTACACAAGAAATAAAATAAGGAGTAATGCATGAACTAAAATTCTACATCCTGAGGGTTTAATAAATATTAATATAACCAGGGATGTGCAATGAATGTGCAAACTAACCGGGTATGTACACATAGCAGCAATGCGGAATGGAGAATGATGGGTGTCGAGTTAATTAAATGAGTCTAGATGTTTATGAGACTGAGTTTAGGAGCTTACTAGGGTAGAAGCTCCTTCTCATTCTCAGTTTTTGCCATAACTTCTGAAGCGCTTGCCCGAGGAAGTGTGATGAAAAGACGGTTACCGGGGTGAATGAGTATTATTTTTGGCTCTGCTTCTGCAGCGTTTGATAGATTCCTGCAGAGAGGGGAGGGCAGACCCAGAGATGCGCTGAAGGAACTCTCTGCAGGGCCTTGCAGTCCGTTTGTGGCGTTAGTACCACACTAATAGTCAATACACTTTCTATGGCCCCTGAATAAGTTTTCAGTTCCTTAGACCCTGAATTTCCTCATGTCGCAATGGTACAGTCTTTGTTTTCTTGACCTGTGTTTGAATGTGTGCAGTCCAAGAGGTCCTCGGATGTTTACACCGAGGTATTGAAGCTTTACTCTCTCCACAGGGGTCCCATGACCTTGTCTCTTCCTGAAGTCTACAATCAGAGTTTTGCTCACGTTCAAGAGAGACAGTTGTCCAGGCAAGAGAAATTTGATTTGATAGGCCCAACACAGTTTCAGCAAATTGACAATAGGTGGAGCTGTGAAAACACAGTCGTGTGTGTAAGAGAGTGAGCAGGGGACTAAACGCAGCCCTGCGGGGCTCCTACGTTCAGGGTGATGGAGTTGGAGGTGAACTGGCCCATTTTCACCACTAAAATTAGCCACTTATTAGCATGTATTTAAATATTAGCCATTTATTAGAGTAATTAAGCACTGCCTTATTCTACATCCCTAATCCTAAACTTAACGTTTGTATAATAAAATACAGTGAATTCAAGGGTAGATTATGATTCTGACCATAGACTGTACCAGTAGGTGGCGGTAATGCACCTAAAAGAAGAAGAAGAAGAAGAAGAAGAAGAAGAAGAAGAAGAAGAAGAAGAAGAAGAAGAGGAGGAGGAGGAGGACGTTTTGAGCTAGGAAACTTGCAGGATGTTTTAATGGTACAAAGACCTCTTATATGCCAAAAGATCAAGGCAAATTTGGTTTCTCGTGTCACGACCCCTTTAAAAGATCGAGTGCAGTAAAGCGCGCGTTCTCTAGCGCCGCGCGCCGGCGAGCCGCGGAACTGCGTCAGTGAGTCTTTGTGCCGCCGCCATCTTGACCAGGATCCGGATAATCAGCACCTGAACACACTGATTTACAGCAAACACACGCGACTACAGGTGAGAACACGCGCGACAGACACACACACCACGCGTTCACACTCCGCTCTCCCGCGCGTTACCCCGCGGAGCGCGTGCGATCGGCGCCAAACTCGATCCTGAGGCGCGAATCAGCCGCTAGCCGCGAACGCTAGCTAGCCGCTAGCAGCTCCAAATCAGCACGAAAACAAGAGAACGCGTGAAATATCGCAGACAGGACGAGTGTGTGTGTGTGTGTGTGTGTGTGTGTGTGTGTGTGTGTGTGTGTGTGTGTGTGTGTGTCGTGCTGATCAGCTTTATCTGCCTCGCGCTCAGCTGTGATTGATCATTGATGTTTATATCTGACAGTTTCACACAAACACACTCAAATACATGATGCTAGACGCAACGACGCGCGTTAGTGTGAGTGTTTCCATCAGGTCCGGCTGCTGTCAGTCATCTACACACTGATAGCTGTGAGGATGATGAGGATGAAAGTTTGTGTGTGTGTGTCTGAGGATGATGATGAAGGTGTGTGTGTGAGGATGATGGATGAAGGTGTGTGTGTGTGTGAGAGAGAGGATGATGATGAAGGTGTGTGTGAGGATGATGATGATGTGTGTGTGAAGGTGTGTGTGTGTGTGATGTGTGTGTGTGTGTGTGTGTGAGGATGATGATGAAGGTGTGTGTGTGTGATGAAGGTGTGTGTGTGTGTGAGGATGATGTGTGTGTGTGTGTGTGTGTGTGTGTGTGTGAGGATGATGATGTGTGTGTGTGTGTGAAGGTGTGTGAGAGAGAGGTGTGTGTGTGTGTGTGTGTGTGTGTGTGATGATGATGAAGGTGTGTGTGAGGATGTGTGTGTGATGATGATGATGATGATGTGTGTGAGGTGTGTGTGAGGATGATGATGATGTGATGTGTGTGTGTGTGTTTGTGAGGATGATGATGAAGGTGTGTGTGTGTGTGTGTGTGATGAGGATGATGATGAAGGTGTGTGTGTGTGTGTGTGTGTGTGTGAGGATGATGATGAAGGTGTGTGTGTGTGTGAGGATGATGATGAAGGTGTGTGTGTGTGTGATGTGTGTGTGTGTGAGGATGATGATGAAGGTGTGTGTGTGTGTGTGTGTGTGTGTGTGTGTGTGTGTGTGTGTGAGGATGATGATGAAGGTGTGTGTGTGTGTGTGTGTGAGGATGATGATGAAGGTGTGTGTGTGTGTGTGTGAGGATGATGATGAAGGTGTGTGTGTGTGTGTGTGAGGATGATGATGAAGGTGTGTGTGTGTGTGTGTGTGTGAGGATGATGATGAAGGTGTGTGTGTGTGTGAGGATGATGATGAAGGTGTGTGTGTGTGTGTGTGTGTGTGTGAGGATGATGATGAAGGTGTGTGTGTGTGTGTGTGTGAGGATGATGATGAAGGTGTGTGTGTGTGTGTGTGTGTGTGAGGATGATGATGAAGGTGTGTGTGTGTGTGTGTGAGGATGATGATGAAGGTGTGTGTGTGTGTGTGTGAGGATGATGATGAAGGTGTGTGTGTGTGTGTGTGAGGATGATGATGATGATGAAGGTGTGTGTGTGTGTGTGTGTGATGATGATGGAAGTGTGTGTGTGTGAGGATGATGATGAAGATGTGTGTGTGTGTGAGGATGATGATGATGTGTGTGTGTGTGTGTGTGTGTGTGTGATGATGATGTAGTGTGAATGATGATGATATGAAGGTGTGTGTGAAATGATGAAGGTGTGTGTGTGTGTAGGATGATGATGAAAGGATGATGATGTGTATGTGATGATGATGATGATGAAGGTGTGTGTGTGTGAGGATGATGATGATGATGAAGGTGTGTGTGTGTGTGTGTGTGTGTGTGTAGGATGATGATGATGTGTGTGTGTGTGTGTGTGTGTGTGTGTGAATTGATGATGGAAGTAATCCTGATCCTAACTGTGATGTGTGTAGTTTATGATGATTATGATTACTGTAACTAAAATAAAGTCATACAGGAAATGATTCAAAATAACTATATAGAAAATGAATCTTAATTGAATATTATTACAGTAGGCTTAAATTCACTGTTATAAGGCCTAATATTTATAAGGCTATTCATAAATTAAAAAACAATATTTAAAACAGGAACATCAGAAGTAAAGACTAAGCAACACGGCACGTGTGTTTAATGCACACTCGACAGGATCCAGTTCACATGCATTAAATATTTATTACATATTCAAAGACTTGTTTAAATGATGCTAATGCATATGAATGATGGCGTTTTATGTTTGCATTTCATTAGAAGTCATAACTGTTAAATAAAGACAGATGGAGAATGAGTTCATGTTAATATAATGACTCTTAGCAGCCAAACAGAGAAGCTTATTAAAATATAACGTCGCAGCATTCTAGCTACTGTACATGAGTACAAACAGACTTATTGTTTTAGGTTTGTGTTTTATAAATTGTCTATTTATAGAGAATATAAATCTCTCTTTTCAGCCCGCTGATTATTTTGTATTTCGCTGTATGTAAATGAATAAAAGATGACGTATAGTTACTGTACATTTGCTCTCCTGATTTAATTTATGATATAAACCATGAATAATTCCCTGGAATGCATTAAGAATCTTTCATTTTTCTCCTCAAATCCTCGCGTCTCTTTCCAGGTTTGAGTCTGTAAAATGTCATTTTGTTACAAAATATAGCCATATGTTACTATAATGATATTTAACACGTCTGTAATATTGCTGTGAGTTATTCATGGTGTGTTGAAAGTAAGTTATTAATGATCGATGGTTGAAATATGAGTAACATAATGTCATCTCATTGTACACAGTTTTTGAAAACAAAAACAAAATTTGAAAATGTATATATTTTTTTGGTAACGCTTTACAATAAGGTTTATTAGATATAGTAAACATGAACTAATAATGAACAATACTTCCAAAGCATATATCAATCTTAATGTTCATTTCAGCATTTACTAATGCATTATTAAAATCACTAGTTTTTAATTTAATTTAACATTTATTACACTATTTATTAATCTTTGTTAACATTAGTTAATGCGCTGTGAACGACTGTATTTTTATTAACTAATATTAACAAATATTAATAAATGCATTGTTCATTCATGTTAATTCATACATTAACTAATGTTAACAAAATGACACCTTATTGTAAAGTGTTACCATTTCTTTCAATATATTTCTTATTTTGTTTGTTTTTATTTAATAATAATCATGATAAAAATCCCATTTTACATTTATTATCGAACGTGTTAAAAACAATGGAAAAATCTGTGATATTTATGGTAAAAATTGTGAAGTTTAAATGAAAATATGAAAATAACAAAAAAAATACTATTGTAATATGTCATTGTAGACTAAAAAAATTAAGAATTACTGTATTTAAGAAAAAATAATGCAATAATTTTATTTTACATTACTGTAAAATTACAATACGAATATTTATGACTGTCTTAAATCTTTCATTTTCAAGTGTAAAACCATGCAACTTTTATTTTTAATAAAAGACTCCACTGGGAGCCTTAAGCTTGTCTTTTGTTCATAAGCACTTGAATACAGTACAGTACTCACAATACAAGTACAGTAGTCACGACAGAGACTGAGGTAATAACAGCATCAATCAGTGTGTTTATGAGTGTTTAATGCAGGTCAAACGTGATCAGAGCCGCTTGAGAACAACAGACATGTGTGTCTGTGTGTCTGTGTGTGTCTGTGTGTGTGTGTGTGTCTGTGTCTGTGTGTGTGTGTCTGTGTGTGTGTGTGTCTGTGTCTGTGTGTGTGTGTGTGTGTCTGTGTACTGTGTGTGTGTGTGTGTGTGTGTCTGTGTGTGTGTGTGTCTGTGTGTGTGTGTCTGTGTGTGTGTGTGTGTGTGTGTGTCTGTGTCTGTGTGTGTGTGTGTGTCTGTGTGTGTGTGTGTGTGTGTGTGTGTGTGTGTCTGTGTGTGTGTGTGTGTGTGTGTGTGTGTCTGTGTGTGTGTGTGTGTGTGTGTGTGTGTGTGTCTGTGTGTGTGTGTGTGTCTGTGTGTGTGTGTGTGTGTGTGTGTCTGTGTGTGTGTGTGTGTGTGTGTCTGTGTGTGTGTGTGTGTGTCTGTGTGTGTGTGTGTGTGTGTGTCTGTGTGTCTGTGTCTGTGTGTGTGTGTCTGTGTGTGTGTGTGTGTGTGTGTGTGTGTGTGTGTGTGTGTCTGTGTGTGTGTGTGTGTCTGTGTGTGTGTGTGTGTGTGTGTGTGTGTGTCTGTGTGTGTGTGTGTGTGTGTGTGTCTGTGTGTGTGTGTGTGTGTGTGTGTGTCTGTGTGTGTGTGTGTCTGTGTCTGTGTGTCTGTGTGTGTGTGTCTGTGTGTGTGTGTCTGTGTGTGTGTGTGTGTGTCTGTGTGTGTGTGTGTGTCTGTGTGTGTGTGTGTGTGTGTGTCTGTGTCTGTGTGTGTGTGTGTGTGTGTGTCTCTGTGTGTGTGTGTGTGTGAGTGTTTTTATATACCGGTGGGGACTTAAACCTGAATACACACAGACTCATGGGGACTTGTGTCACGGTGGGGACCTAAATTGAGGTCTTCATGGGTAAACAAGCTTATAAATCACACAGAATGAAGTTTTTTGAAAATCTAAAAATGCAATAAAGTCTCCTGTGAGGGCTAAGTTTAGGTGTAGGGTTGGTGTAGGGCAATAGAATATACGGTCTGTACAGTAGAAAAACCATTACGCCTATGGAAGTCCCCACAAGGATAGTGAAACAAGTGTGTGTGTGTGTTTCAGAGCGGCAATGGCCACTGCACCCTACAACTACTCCTACATCTTCAAGTACATCATCATCGGTGAGTGAATCACCAGCAGCGATGCGTTTCTCTCGTGTGTGTGGCGTCTCTCACATCTGATCTCTCTCCACAGGAGACATGGGCGTCGGGAAGTCCTGCTTACTGCATCAGTTCACAGAGAAGAAGTGTGAGTATGAGCATGTTAAACACACACGATGTAGATCAGCATCCAGCCTTGTGCTCCACATAAACAGCCTCTGTGTGAAATGATCAGCCCGTGACGGCTGGTTTAAACGGTCGTGACAAACCTGTTAGTCCTTTATTTATTCTTACTTGTATTACTGGTTTTTCTGCATCATCACTGACCGTCTGAATGAAGCACTGCTTCTCTTTTATCATCATCATCATCAGCAGCAGATAGAAGGTGATATGGGTTACATGCGGGTTTGCTGACGGTCCATTAGTTTATCCGTTCACTACTAGTTTCTGTGTTTGGTCACAGCTTCATGTGTAAACGTGCACAACACACATATAATCACACTAATGTGAATTCATACAGATTCAGACACTTTCCTAATTCTGACGTCCTTCTCAAGTTCTTCTCAGTAGTAAGATCTGAGCTGTGTTTAAGTTAACACAGTGTGCTACAAACACTGAGACACGTCACACCTGTCTAATGTCTAGTTAGTTTACATCAAGAGACGATTAAAACTAGGGATGTAGATGGTTCATCAAGTGGAGTCTAGATCTATTTTCTAAATGCATGTTATAGATCTGATGGTGAAGAGTTCATCTGTGCATATGTGTAGCACAAAAGCAGTCATAAGTAACACAGGTATATTTGTAGCAATAGACAACAATACATTGTATGGGTCAAAATTATACATTTTTCTTTTATGCCAAAAATCATTAGGATATTAAGATCATGTTCCATGAAGATATTTTGTACATTTCTTACCGTAAATATATCAAAACTTAATTTTTGATTAGTAATATGCATTGCTAAGAACTTCATTTGAACAACTTTAAAGATGATTTTCTCAATATTTAGATTTTTTTGCACCCTCAGATTCCAGATTTACAAATATTGTCCTATCATAACAAACCATACATCAATGGAAAGCTATTTATTCAGCTTTCAGATGATGTATACGTCTCAATTTTGAAAAATTAACACTTATGACTGGTTTTGTGCTCCAGGGTCACATATGCACATTTTGACCTGGTAATGTTTATTTTAGTTATATTTATTATAACTGGATCTTTCAGTGAAATGACAGACAGACTTCTTGAAACACATGCTGTAAACCCTGAACAATAAATATGATGTAAGATTACAAATAACTGCTTTTATAACAATAATCAGTTTCATCTTAAGAGTTTAACTGAAATGAATCATGAAGTTAAAGTGAAGTCCTTCACTTCTAGTGATTGTTTGAAAGCATCTTCATAGTGGAAAATAGCAGAATCAATAGCAGGCTTTCCATCCAAAGTTGTGAATTTAACACAAAATTGAAATATCGCGTAAAACATTTGCAAATAAGCATCGTTTCAATCCAACGAGTCAGAGAGAACAAATAAACTGGCACTAAAATCACTAAGAAACACAGGAGAAGCCACTGAATATAATCATTTTCATTTATAATAAAGTACTTGCACCTCAGAGCGAGCAGACGAAACACAATAATTTGTATTTTTTCAAAATATGGCATTTCCATCACTCGTTTCTGATGAGATACTTCAAAATGCACATAAAAGCAGGCGATGGAAACACAGCTAATGATGCAAACTTTATTAAATATCAAACAAACCCAGTCTGAGCTCTACAGAAGACAATAGAGTCATTACAGAGATCAATAACCGTTTCCATACAAAGTTACGAATTCAATTGGAATTTTGCATAAAACATTTGCGAATAAAGCACTGTTTACATCCAGTGAGCTGAAGAGAACAAATCCTCACTTTCTGATTAACTTGTGCTGAATATCACGAAGACAAATGTAATTTGCTGCAGTAGGAGAACGCACTTAAAAAAATTATTACACTTAATATTTTTGTATTTTTTTTTAATAATTTTTGTATAAATTAATTAATCAATAAATTACGAGCTTTTTTGAGTGAAGCATACGAGTTATTTTGTACGGTCATGTTATCTTATTTTCTGAGCCAGCTGTTTGGGAACGCAGTTCTGTCAAACATAACTGAATATTAAACATTAAAGAGTTAATTATAATAGAGTAGTACGAATATCTCCAAAAAGCACTTTGACAAGACTATGCTCGAGCGTTTTAGAATAACAAAACTAGCATTTCAGATGCTGTGCAACAGATCGGTCCAGTTTTATGCTTTTCCCATCGCAAAGTCACGTCTTTTTTGATGCGTATTAAGGAATTTATTCTGTAAAAGTGTTTCCATCATTGTTTATGCGCATGTTTTCTTACCAGATAAGAAATTTATCCTACTTAGTTGAGAGCATAAGGTTTTTTATGTGCTTTTTTTTAATTTATGCACATCTTGGTTTTATTAGTAAAAATGCATTTCCATCCAGCACACTATTTTTAATTATCACCTTAATTTTTTTAATGTGTTTTTTATGTAGTAGAAGGCAATATAATAATTTTTGTATACCCAAAATGCGTCTGCTGTTTGGGACATAAACATAGGTGGATGTAAACACAGCCAATGACAGTGATATCGATCAGAGATGAAAGTCATGTGATTCACTCAGCCGTTGTTGTTGTTGAAACCAAGGGGTACCCAGAACACACTCGCAACCGGCAACAATTCATGAGCAGTTAAATAATTGATTTAAAAATTACATGGCCGACTGTCTTAATTGAAACGTTTTTAAAAATCACACCATCGGCGTCACTAATAAAACCCACGGAGTTCGGCACTTGTAAGTTTGTGATCAGGATCATCGAGGTCAGCGGTCAGAAGATCAAGCTGCAGATCTGGGACACGGCGGGTCAGGAGCGCTTCAGAGCCGTCACGCGCAGCTACTACAGAGGAGCGGCGGGAGTTTAAGAATTGAGTAGAATTAAGGATTTAGAATAAGATCGCTGATGGTGTACGACATCACTAAGTTAATATTGAGAAGTGTTACAGTTCATAACTCACCAAAGTATTTAAAGTGAGAAGGATGCGTCAGTCATTTTGATGTTAAATCGAGACGTCTCTCTAATTCAATTACTGAGGCTCTGATAATTAAATTACAGATGGAAACTGATGCTCTGTGTGTGTGTGTCGTACAGGAGAAGCACATATAACCACCTCAGCAGCTGGCTGACCGACGCCAGGAACCTCACCAACCCCAACACCGTGAGTATGAGCCGAGGGTCAGCGCTCAGCCTGCGTAAATCAGGTGCATCTCTGGACCAGAACATTGTAGTAACATAAGATTGGCCTCTATTGAGGACGGGACACACAGAGACGGTAGGGCTGTGACAGTGGCAGATTTTTACAACCGGACCAACTACCGTCAGTGACGCGGTGTTGTTTTATATATGTGACCCTGGACCACAAAACCAGTCATAAGTGTCAATTTTTCAAAATTGAGATTTGTGCATCATCATGAAAGCTGAATAAATAGCTTTCCATTGATGTATGGTTTGTTATGATAGGACAATATTTGTAAATATTTGAAAATCTGGAATCTGAGGGTGCAAAAAAATCTAAATATTGAGAAAATCATCTTTAAAGTTGTTCAAATGAAGTTCTTAGCAATGCATATTACTAATCAAAAATTAAGTTTTGATATATTTACGGTAAGAAATGTACAAAATATCTTCATGGAACATGATCTTAATATCCTAATGATTTTTGGCATAAAAGAAAAATGTATAATTTTGACCCATACAATGTATTGTTGTCTATTGCTACAAATATACCTGTGTTACTTATGACTGCTTTTGTGCTCCAGTCACATATTGAATGATCCTCTCAATGCAAAGTGAAATTGCTTGAAAATAAACTGCATAAAATCTTTTCTCAGGTAGACATACAAAGGTTTGGTTAAAGGGAGAAAAACAAAACACGATGACTTATATCTAGTGCAACAACAATTCAAATGCAGAACACTAAACTTGGCTACCTCAGATTTGATAGTGATCTTCTGAAGACAGAAATTGCCCTGAAAAGTTATAAATGAAGCTGAAATGAGTGAGCTTGATGCATAAAAATACACCTCATTTGTTGCATGCATGTTTGAGTCTCTGTTTAACATATTTAATGTGCAAAAAATAAATATAAAGGCAAAAATGTAACTAGTACTTTTCAAGTTGAAGTAAAAGTGTAAGGAGTAAAAAGTACTGTTTCTTCTTCAAAAATGTAATCAAGTAAAAGTACAAGTAGTCAGTTTAAACTATACTTGAATAAAGTACAAATCCCCCAAAATAATACTCAAGTACAGTAATCAAGTGTTTTACACCCTTGTGTACGACTCTATGATGCAGAAAACAGACGGAATCCAGTCATAAAAACTGAATTTACAGTTTAACGCGGAATGTCACGGAGTTTGTCAAAGTTTGGATGAATGAATCAAAAGTAGGTCTTAAATCAAATGGTGATCTGGACTAGTATCTGATGTAAATCTGAATCCTGCATGTGTCTCTGTGTGAATGGAGCAGGGTTTTGTTTACTACATACACAGAGCGTCTGACGTCTCAATGAAGACATAAATACATCAACAATATCTCCAAAACTGATCAAAACCAGCATTTTACCATTTCATTTGAGTAAAACTAGTCATATCATATACACACAGAACTTTACTCGGCAACCCGTCAAAATAAAAGTCCTGTTTAACTTGAAGACATTGTGTCAGAAATAGCTATATTACTATTATTTAGTAGAATGAACGTAATACTACTACTGTTGAAAAATAATAACACTTTATTTTTTTAAGAAATAATCACAATTTTAATTTTAATAGTAAATCCCCTTTATTTGCCAAAAATGTAAATGTTTAATTTTCATTAATTAAAATATGAAATTAAATCAATGTTTTATGGCTTCATCTGATAATCAGCTAAATTTAAATACACAACACAGAATTTCTGAGGGGGGGGGCATTTCATAAGGCTACTGTAAGAATAAATAAAAATTGTTTGTATGCATTCAAATAATTAGACGTGATAAAACACAGAATTTGGTAACAATAAAACATAAGGTGAGAAAAAAATAAAACATTTCATACGAGCCCTAAACATGCCATTTTTGTTACACTTTTAATAAATTAATGTTAAATTGTGTGTTTCATAATTTTAATTAATTAGACATGCTTTTTGATTAATACAATTTTATTTGACCATTAAAAAGGAGTCCAGAAAAATTTAAACCGGGAAAAAAAAAAATAAAAAAAAAAAAAAATATTCAGAATCCAGAAAAATTAAAACTGGAAAAAACTGAATTTAGAAAAGAATGAAACAGATTTCATAGAGCTCTACCTGTGTAAGGTTGTCGTCTCTTGAGGCCGGGACGCACCGAGTCGGCTGTAAACTGTCGGCGAGCGTCTTCACGTCTGGTTCGGCTCATGTTTCTCTGTGTTTGTGCAGGTCATCATTCTGATAGGAAACAAAGCGGATCTGGAAGCGCAGCGAGACGTGACGTATGAAGAGGCTAAGCAGTTCGCCGAAGAGAACGGTGAGAGAAGCGTCTGTCGGTCACGTGACGGGTCACATGACTCTGTCCCGGTCTCACAGGTGTTTGTGTTCACAGGTCTGCTGTTCCTGGAGGCCAGCGCTAAAACGTGAGTGATTCCAGCCGCACGTATGAATCATCAGAACCTGTTCATTCATCTGTACACGTGTGTTTATGAAGAAAACCCCGACATGACAGCAGCACTTACCTGAATTAGAGCCGGGCGATATGAGCAATATCTTATATCATGATATGTGACCCTGGAGCACAAAACCAGCTGAATAATTAATCTTTCCATTGATGTATGGTTTGTTATGATCGGACAATATTTGTAAATCTGGAATCTGAGGGTGCAAAAAAATCTAAATATTGAGAAAATCACCTTTAAAGTTGTTCAAATGAAGTTCTTAGCAATGCATATTACTAATCAAAAATTAAGTTTTGATATATTTACGGTAGGAAATTTACTAAATATCTTCATGGAACATGATCTTAATATCCTAATGATTTTTGTCATAAAAGAAAAATGTATAATTTTGACTCATACAATGTATTGTTGTCTATTGCTACAAATATACCTGTGTTACTTATGACTGCTTTTGTGCTCCAGGGACACAGTTATTTTTACTTTTAATAAGGTTTTAATGATATCAAATGTTTTGATACCATAGAATTTTCATAATTCTTGTCACCGCTGTCAATATCACAGAAAAGCTAATATAAGCCTAAAAAAAAAGAAAGAAAAACTCAAGCTCACTGAAGATAAGTAACTTATTACAAGGAACAGGACAAAAAAACTACAATAAATAAATGCTATACTGTATGAATGAATCAAAAACACTGCATAGTTTTCACTGTGTAAGTAAAATTTCGTATTATTAAAGTTACAAAAGTGATTTAGTCGAGTAGTTGTTTGATTAACATGACGGGAGGAATAATAGACCGCTTCCCCTTTAAGACCGAACCGGATCCAGTATACGGTTACACATGCGTTTTATTTCTCATTACGAGACGGGTATTTTGACACATATAAGTATGTGTTTTTAACCGTTCAAGGCCAATAAAGCATCAAAAACACTGATCTATGAGCAGTGGATTCATTTATATGCATTTATAGCCACAGTCATATCACCCTGCAGCCCAAGACCGGTCACCCACTGAAGCTAAGCAGGGTTGAGCTGGTCAGTACCTGGATGGGAGACCTCCTGGGAAAACTAGGTTGCTGTTGGAAGAGGTGTTAGTGAGGCCAGCAGGGGGTGCTCACCCTGTGGTCTGTGTGGGTCCTAACACCCCAGTATAGTGACGGGGACACTATACTGTCAAAAGAGCACCGTCTTTCGGATGAGACGTTAAACCGAGGTCCTGACTCTCTGTGGTCATTAAAAATCCCATGACACTTCTCGTAAAGAGTAGGGGTGTAACCCCGGTGTCCTGGCCACATTCCCTCCACTGGTCCTTGTCAATCATGGCCTCCTAATAATCCCCATCCACTTGATTGGCTCTATCTCTCTCTCCTCTCCACCTGTAGCTGGTGTGTGGTGAGCGCACTGGAGCCGTTGTCCTGTGGCTGCCGTCGCATCATCCAAGTGGATGCTGCACACTGGTGGTGGTTGAGGAGAGACCCCCCCCCACATGATTGTAAAGCGCTTTGGGTGTACAACAATACACAATAAAAGCGCTATATAAATGTATTATTCATTCATTCATTCATTTAAACAGCTTAAAATCACTTGTTTTTAAACCGCGGTGCTTAAAAATATGTGCAAACAATACATTTTCGCACCGCAACTTGATGTGAATACATAACAACCGCGATAAAGACGATAGTCCAAAAATCTCTAGCGGTTAATCATGTCTACCGGTATATACCCACCTCTAACCTGAACACGGAGGGTAGATAACATGCTTTTAAAAACATCAGACAAAAGCCAACATCGTGATAAACTCTCAGAGAATAACATTTCTGACTCGAATACGCTCTCCATTCATAACAAGCAGCCAGAACACTCAGCTTTAACACATTAAAGCATGTTAATGGCACGAATATAACATCATTCGCATATTCCTAGCATGCTTTAGTAGTTCAATCGGTTTGCTTATTTATTTATTTTTCAAAATCATACAAATTCATATGAAATTGCCATCTTGTAAAATACAGTTTTAGTTTTTATTAGTGGGTGCAGGACACTATCCCCTGGTTTCACAGACAAGGCTTAAGTCTAGTCCCAGACTAAAATATAAGTCTGAGCCGTTTCAACTGAAATAAACTTGCACTGATTGATCTTATAATATATCAGTGCCTTTGTTTTGTCTCAAGATGCACACCAGTAATGTTTTTTTCTAAACACGTTTATAAAAATTACTTAAATGTCCTAATTGAACTATGATCTAATTCTGACTTAGTCTAAGGGTGAATCCCATTTCTCTGTGTTACCCCTTCCCCTCCCCTACCCCTTCGTCTTACCCCTAGAAACCACTTGGGTAAGCGGTTACTATCGTAGAAATGAGACACCACTTGGTTACGGTTACGTCATCGTAGATGTTGAGATGAAGTGTGTGTAGCGATCGCGTGGGTTTTAAGTGATGTTTTTGCGATTGTTGTGCAAATCAGCGATGCTGTCTGCAAGTGTGTGTATGTCGATGCGTGGGTTTTAAACATTGTTGTGCAAATCAGCGATTCAATTAAGAACAGCACAAACTAGCGACAAAAATTTTTTAAAACGTTTCAATAAGAACAAAATGGGACTTGCAAATATATATGACAGGACTGTGTAGTTCGTCATTTTTAAATCTTATTTAAGCCGGAGCAATTGTTGCCGGTTGCGCATATTAAGTAAGCTCAGAAGGGGTATCACTTTAAGCTGATCATGTTTTGCTTCAGTGTGATTAGTGTTTATTGCTAATGTGATCTTTTTAACACACAGACTGAACTAAATGAAGCATTGCTTGGTGATTGGAGCTAAATTGGTTTTATCTAATTGTGTCTTAAATTTAACATCTGACAGATATTCAACCCAATTCATTACATACCTTTCTATCAAAGTTATCTGACATCTACCAATCTGACACAGTTTAACTGAGTATTTTATTACCATTTTCTAAACTATAGAGAATAAACTGTGATAATGTGAGAAAGGTGTCTGAATGTATTTTGGTTTGACGGTACGTGTTCTGGTGAGATCAGTTTGGGTTTTCTCACACCATCATCAAGTTTGTCTTGATTTGAATCTCTCGTGAGCGTATAGATGCTGACCGTGTGTTTGTGCTCACAGAGGAGAGAATGTGGAAGACGCGTTTCTGGAAGCAGCTAAGAAGATCTATCAGAACATCCAAGACGGCAGTCTGGATCTGAACGCGGCCGAGTCGGGCGTGCAGCACAAACCGTCGGCGCCGCAGGGCGGGCGGCTCACCAGCGAACCACAGCCACAGAGGGAAGGGTGTGGCTGTTAATGACCTCCACTCTCCTCCTCTTCCTCCTCCATCACACACTCGGCCGTCCCAGAGAGGAGAGGATCACGGCTACATGTGCTCATTCCCTCCTCCCTTCTCTCTCTTCATCTGTCCGTCCTCACTCTCTCTGGTCGGTGTGTTCTTACATTCCCATCATCCTCTGACCGCACTAACCGCTGCTCTTCACGTCACACTTCAGTTCAGCCTTTTTTATTGATGCATTTTATAGCTCAACAGTGTGATGTCACAGAAACGAGACCCAGGTTGCATTAGGATCGTATTGAGAACATCGAATGTGTTTCAGCTGCCGTTTTTCCACCCGTATGAGAGCCGTAGTGGTTTGTGACGTGTTCAAGGCTGTACAAGTGCGCAGGAGAACCGTTCTGTTCGGGTCAGACGCCCGTCTAACGCTCCTGCTGCTAAAGAGCACTAGGTCGAGGGTGCAGAATAATGCATTACATTTTAAAATGCACTTTGCTCAGAATGCATTGCATTTTAAATGCACCTGTGCTCAGAATAATGCATTGCATTTTTAAATGCATTGCTTAATGCATTGCATTTTAAATGCACACATGTGCTCAGAATAATGCAATTGCACATAATGCATTTGCACCATGTGCTCAGAATAATGCATTGCATTTTAAAATGCACCTGTGCTCAGAATAATGCATTGCATTTTAAAATGCACCTGTGCTCAGAATAATGCATTGCATTTTAAAATGCACCTGTGCTCAGAATAATGCATTGCATTTTAAAATGCACCTGTGCTCAGAATAATGCATTGCATTTTAAAATGCACCTGTGCTCAGAATAATGCATTGCATTTTAAAAACAATGTGCTCAGAATAATGCATTGCATTTTAAAATGCTCAGAATAATGCATTGCATTTTAAAATGACCTCAGAATAATGCATTGCATTTTAAAATGCAGAATAATGCATTGCATTTTAAAATGCACCTGTGCTCAGAATAATGCATTGCATTTTAAAATGCACCTGTGCATCAGAAGAATAATGCATTGCATTTTAAAACCTGTGCTCAGAATAATGCAATGCACCTGTGCTCAGAATAATGCATTGCATTTTAAAATGCACCTGTGCTCAGAATAATGCATTGCATTTTAAAATGCACCTGTGCTCAGAATAATGCATTGCATTTTAAATGCACCTGTGCTCAGAATAATGCATTGCATTTTAAATGCACCTGTGCTCAGAATAATGCATTGCATTTTAAAATGCACCTGTGCTCAGAATAATGCATTGCATTTTAAAATGCACCTGTGCTCAGAATAATGCATTGCATTTTAAATGCACCTGTGCTCAGAATAATGCATTGCATTTTAAAATGCACCTGTGCTCAGAATAATGCATTGCATTTTAAAATGCACCTGTGCTCAGAATAATGCATTGCATTTTAAATGCACCTGTGCTCAGAATAATGCATTGCATTTTAAAATGCACCTGTGCTCAGAATAATGCATTGCATTTTAAAATGCACCTGTGCTCAGAATAATGCATTGCATTTTAAAATGCACCTGTGCTCAGAATAATGCATTGCATTTTTAAAATGCACCTGTGCTCAGAATAATGCATTGCATTTTAAAATGCACCTGTGCTCAGAATAATGCATTGCATTTTAAATGCACCTGTGCTCAGAATAATGCATTGCATTTTTAAATGCACCTGTGCTCAGAATAATGCATTGCATTTTAAATGCACCTGTGCTCAGAATAATGCATTGCATTTTTAAACGTGCAGTGATTGCACTGATCCCAGATTTAAAACCGAAAGAAAGTCTCCTGTTGCGAACTCGCAATCACGTGCATGTCGACATACGAGCGCATGCATGAGTGCGCGTCAGTTTTGGTCGGACAGCTTTATGAATCAAAGACACTTTATGGAAAGACTGATTCTTCCATCGCTCCTCTTCTGCCCCTTCATCATATCAGTATGCATTCATCTGTCCTCACCACTGTTATTTTATGTTGCCTTATTGTTATTCAATCATCTTAAATATCATTACTATCACCGTTTAATCTCGACTAGCTCAACATGCAGGTCGGACTTGAGTCAAACAAACAGTTTTACAACACTGCTACTGTTTTTGTATAGATCTATGAAATGTGACGGATTGGCTCCAGTTGTGTAGGCTGTACAGTAAACATCAGTGCATCAGCTTGTATATTAACAGCACCACGCACAGCTTCTTCTGAAGCAGCATCTGTGTCTTAACTCAGTGTATGTACCATATGAAATCATATCTGCTGTACATAAGGCTGTATCTGTGATGAAACGCCTCACTCATAAATTCACACGTCCGGCTGAAGAGATGCGAGGCAACAGATGGAGATCAGATCAGTCGATGCAATCTGTTGCCTTTTGAACTGTGTGAATAACCTCTTCTCGCTGTTCACACGAGTAAAAACAGTACATATGTATAAACTTTAAAGGAGCTGTGCTAACGTTTGAAAAATCTGTGTATGTGATTTTAAAATGTTGACTTTGATTTTAATGACAATAAAAATGCTCTAGACAGAAAAGCGTTTCTGCTTCATTCTGAATAAACATTTAAAATGGAAACGAACACCTGTGTATCATGCAAAAGCACAATACGAGCACGCTGACAAACAAACCCTTGACGTTGTTCAAGTAGCAAAATTGCTTTGTATTTTATGCAACCAAAATTGCACCAAGGTTACAGGAAGAATCGACTGAAAATAGGTGACGTGTATTTACAAAGACAAGCAATTAGTGTGAGGCTTGAATACAAATTTTAAAAGTAGTGGCATGATTTTAAGAGGAAAAAACATGAAATGTCAACACTGGTAGTACCATGTTGATTTAAAGGCAGCTTGTGGTTGGCCTCCGCCTCAGGCGTCGCAGTCAGATGGCAAAGTGTCAGAAAAGATGAACTAATACTGAAAACAACTGCATTAATTCAATAACAAGCAAAACAGGGAAGTTTAGTAAGATACGAGAATCATGTGGCTTGTGGTCATTGGATAAAGCTGCTCCGTTCACATCCGTGATCTTCAGCGGTGTGTGGAAAACCTTTAAAATGACAACTTAAGTGGTATCTTTCAGAGGACATTACAAAAACATCTATACATATACTGCATCTCAAGCGCAGATTCTCACTCACAAGTCTTTGAGACAGTAGTGTGTTTCGTTCTCTGATCCGTGATTCAGCGAGTGTCTTTAAGGCAACGGTGTAGCTTGGAAAAAGCGTTTATGTAGTGATTGTGCTGAAGGAACACTTGTTCATGGAAAAGATGGGACTTTACGACCGCATCGGTGAAATGTCAATCATGGCACAGTGTCGCAATCAGTCGATTACAAAAAGAAGTTCCTCATATCACAGGGACCGTTCACATCTCGCTACAAAGCGCTTTCTGGACCAACCACGTGAAGAAAACTAAGCTAAACAGTCTTTATCAATACTATGATCGTGAATGTAATACATTCTGATCCAGTAAAAATGTTTGGAAGTGTGAGGCACACGAGGTGTTTTACTGTCAGTCATGAAATAACGCTGTTTTTAACAAATACTTGAAGAGAAGCACTGCAAAAAATATTATTTCTTAGTATTTTTGTCTTGTTTTCTAGTATAAATATTTATAATTCTTGAATCAGGATGCATTTACTTGACAAGTAAAATGACTTGAGATATAAAAAAATCCTAATTTTGTTATTTTTTGCTTAAAACAAGCAAAAATATCTGCTAATGGTGTAAGAATCTGGTTTAGCCTTTGAATTAAGATTATTATTCTTACACCATTGGCAGATATTTGTACTTGTTTGAAGCAAAAACTAACAAAATTTAGATTTTTTTCAGAAAACAAGACAATAGTAATTTTACTAGTCAAGTAAGCATCTTAATTCCAGAATTTGTAGACATTTATAATAGAAAACAAGACAAAAATACTAAGGAAGAAAATCTTTTTTTGCAGTGAATGAATTACAGAAAGACTCAATCAAGTCTTGGACCTGGGCTACCTTAAGATCTCCAAACAGACTCTGGAGGAACGTTCCCCTGCATTCGTGCACAGTAACAAGACACTGAACCGTTCGGAAATGTTCCTCTATTTGGCGTGAGAAATGGGTTCGATGGAAACGTGTCGAACCCAGACACGTAGATGATATCAGTCGCATCCGAGCTCTTCTCGGCTACCTCTGAACAATGTCACTGATCTCCTTGACGGAGGAAAGCAGCTTTGAAAAGTCTTGAGGCGTGTTGGCTCCCCCGGTGGCGGCGGGGCAGATCTGCAGCTCGCGCAGGCTGCTCTCCAACTTATTGATGGCTTCGCGGAAGGCAAACTTGTTGCGCATCTGCTGGATGGACTCGACGTAGCTGGTGCAATACTTGGAGAGATTCTTGCCGGCTTCCAGCACCGCGCTGTGGCTGCCGGTCTGCTCCGAAATGCGGCCGATGGCGGCTCGCAGGAGCTCGGTGCTGTCTAAGACCATCTCGCGTGTGATGCAGGAGTTGGAGAGACGCTCCGAAGGCTGGCGTGTCTTTCTTAGCGAGCGGCGAGTCGTTATGAGGGGAATGAAGTTGGATCCCGGATCACCGACGGCCGATCCCGGTCCCATCCCCGGCAGCTGACTGCTTGGGGATATAGAAGTCGTCTTTGGGGGCTGCACTTTTGAGGTGTTTTTTGGCGCTTTCTTAGCACTTTCTGCGCCTTTGCCTTGTTCTGCGGAGCTAGGACTTTGTTCAGACGAGCCTTTGACTTTGGTATCCGAAGAAGAAACGTCAAAAGTGGGACTCCTCGAAGTCTTTCCAGATTTGCCGCTCGAGACCGGAGGCGGAGGAGGAGCTGGTTTGGGTTTGGTGAACTTCCCCTTCTCTCTGTCTCTAAGTCCAGGGACTTCAGACGAGTTCTTGAGCCTACGAGGTCTGCATTCGTCTCCTAGAGGTGGAAGCACATTGGGTTTGAACAGCTCCGCTTGCAAGGCGCTCGTTTTGGAGCTTTCCGTCCGACGGCTGAGCTTCGGCGTCAGCGTCAAAGGACTCGATCCAGGACTAGATTCCGAGTCCTTAAACACTTCGTCTGGTGCGTCCGAGTCGGTTTTCTTGGGAAGGCGCGGTGGCGGAGTGAGGGTGCCACCGCGAGGCACACAATCGGCTTTCTTGCGAGGCAGAGCTGGCTTTCCTCCGAAGGTTCCCGAGTCGAAATGAGACGACTGGATATCACGAGGCAAAGTGACCGACTTCCACTCGGTGTGCTCGGACCCTGGAGGCATACTAGAAGCGGAAGACGACCTTAAGAAGCGCTTGGAGTTTGACATGGGGTCTTCTTCTGCGGGTGGAGTTGTGGCAAGCTTCGCTCCGCCGCCCTTTTTCCGTGAATGAGATGGGAAGAGCTGACCGGGATACACCGGGGCTCCATTGGTGACTCCGACAATTGTACAGTTGGAGCCGAGCAATTTCGAAGGGTCGATGCTGTCGTTATTGAAATCATCGGAAGTCAGTCCTCTACGATCCAGGTGTCCATCCATCTTCCCGAAGGAGCTGCTTCGTTTAGGGGGAGCCGGAGCCGTTCTCTTCTTTTTCTTGATTAGACTGAACGGATTCATTCGGAACTTATCTTTGACTAGGAGCCGATCGTCTTCGTTTAAGTTGCTATCAAGGACAGGCCTCGGGAGCATCAGGGGCCCGGTGACCTCGGTCTCCGCTGCGTCTGGAAAAGGGTACAGCTTCATCAGTCTGCAGAAAGCACCTCAGAATCCACTGTGAATGTTGGGAGAGCGCAGCTTACCCGGACTGTCGCCATCCCTGCTGTCCGTATGTCTTCGCAGTGTCCTCGTCTTAGTGGGAAGTTCTGGAGCCTGCTGTATCGGACCCAGCGTCAGCTTCTTACCCTTTTTCCCCAACTCTTTCTCCACCTCTGCAACCCAACGAAGAGTGAAGATGAGCCACAAGAAAGCACACGGAAACTTCTCTAAATCTCCAGAGACGGAGTCTTACCGTCGGAGATACTGGACTCTTGAAACATCGTCTCAAACGCCTGGTGGGTTTCAGCGAAAGAAGGCCGCTCTGCAGGGTTCCACCTCCAACCTTAAGACAGAAACACGAAGGTCAGTCCAAAGGGCCTGTATTAATACAGCTTACAGGGGACCTATTATGCCAGGGGTCTCCTGGAGGGCCGGTGTCCTGCAGAGTTTAGCTACAACTTGCCTCAACACACCTGCCTTGAAGTTTCAAGTATACCTAGTAAGATCTTGATTAGCTTGTTCAATTGAGCTATCGGTAAGCCCCTCCCCTCGAACGCAGACTAGCCAATGGCAGTCGAGTATCAGTTGCACGGGGGAGGAGCTCGGACATCTTTAGGTATCAGCTCCATAGAGAAACATTGGAAGATACGAAGCTCGCATCGGTTTTATGGGGTTTATGCTTCAGAAATGTAAAAACGATGTGCGTGTGGTACTTGTAACACTGATTCCACGTATCCTGAGAGGATGGGCGATATAATTTACTTTATCACATTTCCTAAACCCAAACAAAACAGAGCAAAATGTCCGTAAGTATTCAACCCCAATACAAATGAAGACAAAAACGTTCATTTTCTGCTTGTCATACACTCATTAAGTTACAATCTTCATCTGCTCGAGCAGAACGTTAATGTTATCTTGTGCTTCAGCAAGGTATCTCTGGCTAAAACTAGCTAATGTTAAGTTAGTGAGTCCATGCTAATGTACAAACCTAAATAGCGGAATTTTCTCGCGTCTTGTACAGTGTAACTTAGGTCAAAAACACATAAACGAAGGTCTACATTTCAGTGCCTTTCCATATGGTTAAATGTACATTAATCTAATCGTACCCTGCGATACATGAACAGTGTTGATACTGCATCTGTATCTGGGGACATCTTATTTTACATCTAGTTAAAAGGGGCATAATAGGTCACCTTTAATAGTAATCATCTTGTTTAAACACTTGAGCTGGTCTACCTTTTGGTCCTGATCTGAAGAGCTACTTACAGGCCCTCATGAGCTCATAGACTTTCTCTGGGCATCCCTCGGGTCGGTCCATGCGGTAATCCTTCTCTAGTAGCTCGTACACTTGGGACAAGTCGATTCCAGGGTACGGAGACATCCCGTAGGTGGCGATTTCCCAAAGCAGGACGCCAAACGCTAAAGAGTTCAAGCAAAAGTGTCAGTTTCACACATAAGATGACACAGATGTGTGTCGACCTGGGAAGTGAGTTCAGCGTCAACAGCATTGAGTTCTGCTTACCCCACACGTCTGACTTGATGGAGAATTTGTTATAGGCCAGACTCTCCGGGGCGGTCCATTTAATGGGGAACTTGGCTCCTACATGGGCGATGTAGGTTTCTTCAGTCATCAGGCGACTCAGTCCAAAATCTGCCACTTTAACCAAGTGGTTTTCCCCAACTAAGCAGTTACGGGCAGCAAGATCCCTGAAACAAGAGCCAGATCGTGTCACTTCCTACTATTACACTAATAATATATTGTCTCTTTGTCTTAGGGCTGGTCTCGCTCCGGTTCCGCTCCGACGATATGCACAAATCCACCCAGCAAAAAAACAAAACTTGCCTAACTTCAAAAATCGTTCGGTGAAGGAGAGATTTTCAGAACGACAGGTTTGACCGAAAAAACTTCTCAAACAGGAATTATTTATTTTTTTAACGATTTTTAACTAGTCAATTTTGAATATGGTTGAAATAGGAAATATTGGCTAATAATCTTAAATAAGTTTTGTCAAAATATTTTAATGTAACTACCCTGTCCGTGATTTTTTATTTCATAGAGAAAGAGATATACATGATTCAAGTAACTTCGGACGCGTTTTGCTGCGTGTTGATTTTCCTTTCCGCAATGTTAACAGATTAGAGCCTCAAAGACTCGCGGTCCAAAGATAGAAGTAACGGATTTTTCCTCGAGACCTGTGGCTGTGTCCCAAAGGCTTCGGTTGAATAAGTATCGTGGAGCGATCACCGGAGCGGGATTAAAGCGGAATGAGCGGAGCGGTTTAATAACGGGGGAGCGAACACCCACGTGAGCGGGGAGCGGGAATTTGAACCGCTAGGGCTGGATCAAAAAATTTAAAGTTCTATCTTCTCAATTATTTATTTTTTTAACGAATGCTTTAAAACGTGTCTTCTTCTTTATTAACCCTCAAAGACTAAAGCAGAGTGGCTTTTCAGGGATATTCAGAGGCTCCGTAGCGTACGTGATTACATCACCACATTTTGACAACGTTGATTGGTCAGAAGAAACCAATGCATTTAGTTCCTCTGAGCCAAACAGAAACGATTGCTGGCGCTTAGCCCCTCCCCCGAGCCCAGATTGGTTCAGACTGTCACATATTCAACCAATGAACATAGGTTTTGGTCTTTTGAATCAATATTTAGCATGAAATTTGATCAAACGCAAAGTGTGTCGTGTGTGCATGAAAACAAACACACAATAACACATTTGCATGAGAGCACTCTCTGAAAAAGCCCAGAAAACACAGGACGGAGCACTTTGGCATAAAAACAAAAGGATGAAAAAGCAGTACATATCAGATAAAGCACTGGAATTTAGGTATTTGCGCCACTAGACGATGTAGTTCATAAAGATTATTTGCACTATTTTTTTCTGTTGCACTAGTAGTTTGTGAATAATTTGCATTCTTGTATTTTTGTTGCACAAGACAATTTTTTTCACAACTTGCACAACAGCTGCACTGTTGTATAATATATAGTTATTGTATAATAACTTTTATTTTGTTATTATATAACACCGTATCCATTTCCTTTACTCCCTAAGTGTTTTTGGACACATCTATATTGTTAGTATTTGTAAATAGACCTGTTTTTCACTGAAAAGCGCTTGTAACAATATTGTAATAAATGTCTATAACTTGCTTGGGGAGTGTTATATGTAGACAAAATGTTATTTGGAAGTGTAAAACACCCAGATACAACTTTCTAAAGAAACAAATCCAAACTTTAGGAGTTTCTAAGAAATAAACTTGTGGCAAAACATTAAATTCGAATTAATCGGAATAAATCCTGTAATGTTTTAGTTCACAGAATGCAATAAATACAGTTTTGTGAACTACCTGTGAAGGAACTGACACATACTATAGACACATATGTCTATTTAAGAAATCGTGATCAGTTATCTTGCTTGCTTGTTTTAGTAAATCACTGCTTGATTTAATTATTGTGCTATAAAACTTGTTCCAACTTGTCCCTTCTGTCTGATGAAGCATCACTGAGAGAGGCTCAAGCTACAGAATAGTGTGAAGAAGCAACACAATGACTATTTAAAGAGACAGTACACCCAAAAATGAAAATTCTGTCATCATTTACTCATCTCTCAAGTAGTTCCAAACCTGTATGAATGTCTGTTGTTCTGCCGAACACAAAGGAAGATATTTTGAAGAAAGTTTGTAATCAGGCTGTTTTGGGGCACCATTGACTTCCATAGTAGGAAAAAAAAAATACTATGGATGTCAATGGTGCCCCAGAACTGCTCTGTTACCCACATTCTTCAGAATATCTTCCTTTGTGTTCAGCAGAACAAACACATTCATACAGGTTTGGAACTACTTGAGGATGAGTAAATTATGACAGAATTTTCATTTTTGGGTGTACTGTCCCTTTAATAACCGTCGGCTGGATTTATCACAAACGCAGCACCTACGAGCGTGTTCTGGCTCACCTGTGGATGAAGTTCTTCTTCTCCAGATACTCCATGGCGGAGGAGATCTGCGTGGCCATGTAGAGCAGCACCACGGCATTGACCTCCTCATGATTACAGTCACGCAGGTAATCCAGCAGGTTTCCGTGGGTCATGAACTCGGTGATGATGTAAAACGGAGGTTCCCGTGTGCAGACACCTGACATCAGAGAAAAACACAGGCTCTTCGGGATCATCACGTGTCTCTTTGTGAAGGAAAGTTCATTTAGACTGACTGTTCAGCCCAAAAACTCACAAACATAGACCTTTTGCATGAAGTCTTCCACTTACTGGTTTAAGAAGAGGTGGATTGGTTACAAAAGTGCTGCTTTGACGACTAAGAACTAACTAAGAAATAATATGTGACCCCGGATCACAAAACCAGTCATAAAGGTCAATTTTGCGAAATTGAGGTTAATACACTGCCCTCCAAACGCCTAGAAAAGTGGGGTTTTAGACAATATTAGCATTTAATTTGTGATAATTTTGCACTGATAAGGGACAACACAAACTACGGAAACATATTTTATTACATAAACAGTTTATACATAGAAAAAACTATCAAAATACCCAGCATTAGCAGCTATTACAGCTCTGTGTTCTAATTGGTTCATTGTATTCTAAACTTAATTGGCAATCAATTGTTGAAGCTATTAAGGTGTTCTGAGCCAAAACCTGGACCAAGTTTAAACCAGTAACCACAGCATGTCTGACTTTGACATGTATATATTGACATTATTATGTTTTATTGCTGGTCTTCAATGATGATGTCAAGTTTAATGCATTTGCACCAAAAAATGATATGCTGATATCGTCCAAAACCACACTTTGCCAGTGTTTCCAGCTTTTGGAGGGCAGTGTATATCATCTGAAAGCTGAATAAATAGCTTTCCATTGATGTATGGTTTGTTATGATAGGACAATATTTGTAAATCTGGAATCTGAGGGTGCAAAAAAATCTAAATATTGAGAAAATCACCTTTAAAGTTGTTCAAATGAAGTTCTTAGCAATGCATATTACTAATCAATAATTAAGTTTTGATATATTTACGGTAGGAAATGTGCAAAATATCTTCATGGAACATGATCTTAATATCCTAATGATTTTTGGCATAAAAGAAAAATGTATAATTTTGACCCATACAATGTATTGTTGTCTATTGCTACAAATATACCTGTGTTACTGATGACTGCTTTTGTGCTGCAGGGACACTTATACAAATCAAGGCTGTTTCTTGTGACTTTCCTCTCTTTAAAATTAGATATTGGAAACAACGATGATGATTCATATTTCATATTGTCATCTCCAAATTGAACTAATTTCTGAAACAACTGTGATGTTTAATAAAAGGAGTTTAAAGCTTCATATCTTCATCTAGTGTGTGTGTGTGTTAATTTAAAGTAAATATAGTCGAAGATAAAGTCAAAGTCGACTCCCAAAAAGTCGCAATCAATCAATCAATCAACCCTGATGAACCGAAAATTGCTTTTAATTCCAAATTACAGTAAAAATGATCTTTTGTCCACTAACGTAGAGTAATTTGACGTGTTTGAGAATGTTTGCGCTTTACATTTGCACATCATGCTTCTGAGAAGTTGTTCATCTAGATCAATTATGTTAAGATAACGATAAAAATGTTCATAGATAGACCCATTTATGTTTTATCAGACGCAAGACCAAGCCGCAAATGTGAGTAAAAATCAGCACTGCTGAGTAAATAAAACCATTAACTATTTTTTATTAATTCTAACAATGCTTAAGAATGCGATACGGTTTAACATGATTATCAAATCACAACGACTGAGCTGTAATTACATAAATACTAGTGCTGGGCAATGATTAATCACATCCAAAATAAAGTTGTTGTTTATTTATATATATGTGTGTACTGTTATATATATGTGTGTATGTGTGTACTGTTATATATGTGTGTATGTTATATTGTGTGTATTATATATGTGTGTGTACTGTTATATATATGTGTGTATATATATGTGTGTATGTTCATTTTTTTTCCTCATATATATGTGTGTACTGTTATATTGACAGAAAAACACAGAATGTGTACTGTTATATATATGTGTGTACTGTTATATATATGTGTGTACTGTTATATATATGTGTGTACTGTTATATATATGTGTGTACTGTTATATATATGTGTGTACTGTTATATATATGTGTGTACTGTTATATATATGTGTGTACTGTTATATATGTGTGTACTGTTATATGTGTGTGTACTGTTATATATATGTTATATATATGTGTGTACTGTTATATATGTGTGTACTGTTATATATATGTGTGTACTGTTATATATATGTGTGTACTGTTATATATATGTGTGTACTGTTATATATGTGTGTACTGTTATATATGTGTGTACTGTTATATATGTGTGTACTGTTATATATGTGTGTACTGTTATATATGTGTGTACTGTTATATATGTGTGTACTGTTATATATGTGTGTACATTATGTATATATAAATACATACAAAACATTATTTTGCATGTGTGTATTTATATATACATAATAAATATACACAGCACACATACACACATTATGTACACAAAACTTATTTTGGATGCGATTAATCACTAATTAATTTCCTACTACTTTTTATAACCATTTCTAACTATGTGTAAGTTATTGTTGTTGTTTTAAAACATGTGTTTGGCTCAGTGTTGATGTCTGTATAGGTTGTTTATTCAGTTTTATTTAATTTGAGTTATTTTAGTACTCCATACTACATGGAAATTAAATAATATATATATTTAATTTATTTTTATATGTATATATGTGTGTGGCTGTACATACACATGTAGTTGTTTTTTGGTGTTTGGCTTAGTGTTATGTTAGAAGCATTATTATACTGCTTTTTAATATTTTGAATTTGTTGCAAATGTTTAGTATTGAAATGTTGTTGTATGCATGTGTCAATTTTATTTAATTTCTTAAATGTGTGTATATAGTATTTTCAGAGTTTTGACTTCGCTTTGGATAAAAGCATCTGCTAAATGACTAAAAGTAAAGTAAAGTAATAAATACATTGCATTTATGTACTATTATGAAGTACTTCACAGTTCACTAGTCTTACAGTGACATTTGTTTATTGATTAGCTATTCAGAATTTGATAATCAATAAAAATGTATGCGTTTCCACAGTTTGTCAGCGTTAGTCCCAGTACAAATGACTCACCTAACAGCTGCACCAGGTTCGGGTGTTTGATTTCTTTCATGACCGCAGCTTCTTTTAAAAACTCTTCCACTTCCATCGTGTCCTCCTGCACAAGAGGAAACACTGTTCTCAGCCAGCATGCATTGCTGCATTAGGATTGTCATGCTCTAATGCAGTGGTTCTCAAACGGGGCTGGGCGATAATTCGATAACGATAATTATCGTGATATAATTTTCCTCGATAACACGATATGAAGAGTTCGATAAATGTTCGATATAATGTTTATGCGCCAAAACCGGAACGAAACAGCGCGACTCATTTGAATCACGCCACACGGAGCGTTAATCCGCTCGGATCACAGTTCAAAGTGCCGCGCGGCGCTAGCTCACTAGAGCAGATGCACTCGGTCACGCGAGCACTAAACAGCGCTGTGAGATCCAGTGAGAAGCGCTTGAATCAAAGAGTATAGAAGACCAAGAGGCGAAACTCTGATGCTTTTCGGGTAACAGCCACTAGGTGGCGCTTCGGTAGCGCGGCCGCCATTTTGGGGTGAAAATTCCAACTGGACAACGTTACAGATATACAGAAATAGACAGAACAACAACGAAAGAGAAGTCAAAGTGGAATAAAATAACGCAATGTTGGGCAATCCCCTTCAAAAACTATCAGAGTGACAGTGAAAATCTTGACTTTCATCATTTTCCCAAAGACTGTGACAGGTAATTATTCACAAAAGTGTACAAATATTGTGTTTTGAAGTGGGACGTAGCGCTGTCTTATGCACCTGCTAACTATAACTGTTTTTTAGTCTAGTAGTAAACTTAAATCCTTTTAGGAACTGCAGGTCCTTGCCATAGAAACCATAATAATGATTTATATGGATATGACACTATAGTTATAATGAGCTTATGAAACTTTACACGTGTACGTTTTAATCCCCTGAACACACTACAATCATGATGATCTAGAACATGATGCATTGTTGTGTCTGTCATAATTAAATAATTAAACAATTTTGGAGAAAGTGGCTGTAGGCTACTTGTTTTTTTTTTTTAATTAAAAAGTTTTTTTTTGTTTACAGTCTTCCTTTAACGGACATTAATATAAGATAATACTGTAAAAACAGTTTACTGTCAAGATGTTATTCCTGTTATATATTTATTATCCAACATTTCTATTTTTTCTGTCATTAATTTAATTTCATATGTTGGTATTAATTCAGTGTTATTATAATGCTAACACTTGAACAAAATATTTGTAACCGAAACTGACATGGTTTCTAGAGAGCAAAAGGTTTTGTAAAAAAAAGGGAAGACTTTAAAATAAAGTCTGTAAAATAAACTGTTAAAAGGATTTGATGATCACTCGTCTAGTGATTGTACATTATTGTTGTCATCGTTCAGGCTGTATTTCAGGTTTAATGTACGGTTTTTTAAACAAATCTTTCCATAGCGACAGCAAGAATCTAGTGGAGTGCCGACAGAGTATAGAAGCCCAAGAGGCGAAACTCTGTATACTTTAAATGTGTTATTGTAAGTTGGTCAAGCGCGACTGGCTCCTGTTATTCTACCGTTTTTGTGTAGTTTTCAGTCCAAAATGGCGGCGTCATGGGCGCAACTGTTGCTATGGAGCGTTCTATTGAGTTTCGCCTCTTGGTATTCTATACTCTTTGCTTGAATTCAGCGATGAACACAAATGACTCTGTGATTTAAACTAGTTTAGAGCCAAACAGGAGAAACACTGTGTAACAAGACAGTCGAAGGCTTTTACTTAGGGCTGGGCGATATGGCCAAAAAAATTAATCACGATAATTTTGTTCATATCAGTCGATATCGATAATTATCACGATAAATGTCAAATCTTTATTTCTTTCAAGTTTAAACCCAGAATTTTGCTCCAAAGTGAAAGTTGTAGAAACCAGACCATTAATTTTCCTCAACAAAATAAATATCTAACTAGAAAAATTAATTTCTTAGCTGCTGCATGTTCTAATGAGTGATATTGTTTCAAATCAAGAAGCAGGTTTGGTTGCCTGATAATATTAATAATGATAATATATTTTTTGTCTCTTAGAAATGCACATTTGATAGCTTGAGTTTGGATGCAGACGTACATTTTTGTTCATGTTTAAAATCAGTAACATCTGTAAAAATTGTAGCAAGCTCAGTTTTATATGGTTATATTTATTCTGATCAAGGATTTTTTTTATTTAAGCTTATGATCTCCCATAGTAGCATACATTAAAATCATGATAAACAGTTAAAACCACACATATAACACCTCAATACCATGGTAAAAATATAGCTATATGGTTTTTAGGAGCCTATTTGTATGAAAAACAGTAGTCTAAAAACATTCAGTATAAATGCACACATGCGCTTAATCACAAATACATACATTATAATTATATACCATTACTCCTAATAATAATAATAATAAAATTCAGTGTGAATATCCCACATTTCTGCCACAATACCATGGTGCAGTGAGTGTTACTACAGTAAATCCATGGTAAATGATGGCGATGTGTAGATTGAAAAGCCTTAACTGTCTTGTTACACAGTGTTTCTCCTGTTTGGCTCTAAACTAGTTTAAATCAGAGTCATTTGTGTTCATCGCTGAATGCAAGCGCTTCACACTGGATCTCACAGCGCTGTTTAGTGCTCGCGTGACCGAGTAAACACATCTGCTCTAATGAGCTCGCGAACTTTGATCCGAGCGGATTAACGGTCCTTTTGGCGCGATATGCGATATTCTGAACACAAAGGAAGATATTTTGAAGAAAGTTTGTAATCAGGCTGTTTTGGGACACCATTGACTTCCATATTAGTGATCCAGAACTGCTCTGTTTCCCTCATTCTTCAGAATATCTTCCTTTGTGTTCAGAACAAACACATTCATACAGGTTTGGATCTACTTGAGGATGAGTAAATGATGACAGGATTTTCATTTTTGGGTGTACTGTCCCTTTAATATGTCAAGTCATTTTACTTGTGTGAATGCATCTCTTGATTCAAGAATGTTTAGATATTTATGCTAGAAAACAATGAAAATACTAAGCAAGAAAATCTTTTTTTTTTTGCAGTGTGATGCGTTCTGGATGTCTCTGTGTCTCTGACCTTTAGTGTTTTGACGGCCACGGTCAGGTTGTATTTCTTCCAGACGCCCTCGTACACCTCTCCATACTGCCCTCCGCCCAGCTTGTGCTTCATGGTGATGTCTGTGCGCTCCATCTCCCATTTGTCGTAGTTGGGCGAGACGCCGTAGATGGTGGGCTTGTTGCGTTTGGGCGCTGGGTAATGCAGCGTCGTGATCAGACCGTCGGACACGGTGGAGTGATGGTGAACCAGCTCCGCCAGCGTGTTAAAGCGGCTCTCTGACGACACGTACAGCTGCAGAGGAACAGACACCAGAGCGTGAGCGAGATAACAGACGCTCAAACACGCTTCCAGTGCAGAAGCACAGCAGAAGTAGGGCTCTATGATGCAGAAAACACAGACGGAATCCAGTCATAAAAACAGAATTTACAGTTTAATGTGACGGAGTTTGTCAAAGTTTGGATGAATGAATCAAAAGTAGGTCACTTAAATCAAATGGTGATCTGGACTAGTATCTGATGTAAATCTGAATCCTGCATGTGTCTCTGTGTGAATGGAGCAGGGTTTTGTTTACTACATACACAGAGCGCGTGATTTCAGCGTCTGACGTCTCAATGAAGACATAAATACATCAACAATATCTCCAAAACTGATCAAAACCAGCATTTTACCATTTCATTTGAGTAAAACTAGTCATATCATATACACACAGAACTTTACTCGGCAACCCGTCAAAATAAAAGTCCTGTTTAACTTGAAGACATTGTGTCAGAAATAGCTATATTACTATTATTTAGTAGAATGTACGTAATACTACTACTACTGTTGAAAAATAATACAACTTTATTTTTTTAAGAAATAATCACAAAATATTAAAATTTGAATAGTAAATCCCCTTTATTTGCCAAAAATGTAAATGTTAAATTTTCATTAATTAAAATATAAATTAAATAAATAAATGTTTTATGCCTTTATCTGATAAGCAGTAAAATTTAAAAACACAACACAGAATATCTGAGGAAAAAAATATTCATAAGCTACTGTAAGAATAAATAAAAATTGTTTGTATGCATTCAAATAATTAGACGCTAAAACACAGAATTTGGTAACAAAACATAAGGTGAGAAAAAAATAAAACATTTCATACGAGCCCTAAACATGCCATTTTTGTTACACTTTTAATAAATTAATGTTAAATTGTATAAGTTTCATGATTTTAATTAATTAGACATGCTTTTTGATTAATGAAATTTAATTTGAGCATTAAAACGGAGTCCAGAAAAATTAAAACGGAAAAAAACAGAATTTTGAAAAAAATTAAACTGATATCATAGAGCCCTACAGAAGTGACAATACACAAGTTATAATAAACGATTGTCTGCTGAACCCAGGACACACTGCATTAAAGTCCCCATGAAAACAAAATGGACTATTCCTATCTCTAAGGAATATGCAAGGTTTATTATAAACGTTTTATCAGTGCACATCATTTTTTTAATTCATGTTTTCTCATATAACCAATGTTTTAACATGATTAATTGTGCAACGACAACTAAATACACCACTGGACTGCAACAGTAAAAACACACGTTAATACGTTCCTTTCACTCTTAGAGTTCATGTTTTGGACTTTTAAAATGATTTGAGTCAAGCATTTCACATCTCACGTGAATATGAATACATTTACATTACATTTAGTCATTTAGCAGATTATTTTATCCAAAGCGACTTACGAATGAGGACAATAGAAGCAATCAAAACCAACAAGAGAGCAACGATATGCAAGTGTTATAACAAGTATTATTTTATTTATTTATTTTTTATTGAAACTGAAGCGATTTTTCTTATTTTATGTAATATTTTTATTTATTGAAACTGAAGCGATTTTTCTTATTTTATTTATTTTTTTTTATTGAAACTGAAGCGATTTTTCTTATTTTATGTAATATTTTTTTTTATTGAAACTGAAGCGATTTTTCTTATTTTTTTTTCTTATTTTTTTTTATTGAAACTGAAGCGATTTTTCTTATTTTATTTATTTATTTTTTATTGAAACTGAAGCGATTTTTCTTATTTTATTTATTTATTTTTTATTGAAACTGAAGCGATTTTTCTTATTTTATGTAATATTTTTATTTATTGAAACTGAAGCGATTTTTCTTATTTTTTTTTCTTATTTTTTTTATTGAAACTGAAGCGATTTTTCTTATTTTATTTATTTATTTATTTATTGAAACTGAAGCGATTTTTCTTATTTTATGTAATATTTTTATTTATTGAAACTGAAGCGATTTTTCTTATATTTTTTTTTTTATTGAAACTGAAGCGATTTTTCTTATTTTTTTTTATTGAAACTGAAGCGATTTTTCTTATTTTATTAATATTTATTTATTTATTGAAACTGAAGCGATTTTTCTTATTTTATTTATTTATTTATTTATTGAAACTGAAGCGATTTTTCTTATTTTATTTATTTATTTATTTATTGAAACTGAAGCGATTTTTCTTATTTTATTTATTTATTTATTTATTAAAACTGAAGCGATTTTTCTTATTTTATTTATTTTTTTATTTATTAAAACTGAAGTGATTTTTCTTATTTTATTTATTTTTTTATTTATTAAAACTGAAGTGATTTTTCTTATTTTATTTATTTATTTATTTATTAAAACTGAAGTGATTTTTCTTATTTTATTTATTTATTTATTTATTAAAACTGAAGTGATTTTTCTTATTTTATTTTTTTATTTTTTTATTGAAACTGAAGCGAGTTTTTTTATTTAATATATTTTTTTTTATTATATTTAATATATTATATATTTTAGTCATTTAGCAGATTATTTTATCTAAAGCGACTTACGAATGAGGACAATAGAAGCAATCAAAACCAACAAGAGAGCAACGATATGCAAGTGTTATAACAAGTCTCAGTTATAGCTTAACACAGCACACGTAGCAAGGTTTTTTTAATCATATATTAAATAAAAAGAAAACAGATAGAATAGAGCAAGCTAGTGTTAGAGGCCTTTTTTTGCTTTTGTTAATTGTATAATAAATAAATAAAACAAATAGAATACAAAAAGAATAGAGAAGCTAGTTTTTTAAAGAAAATAAGCAGTAAATAGAGTGCAAGTCTAAAAGGGACAGTTTTTTTTAAAGAATAGAATTAGAATAGAGCGTGCTAGAGTTAGTGGGCCAAATAAAGATGAAGAGATGTGTTTTTAGCCGATTCTTGAATAGTTGTTACATAACTTGTGCAATGATATTAATGTGCATTTTTGAAGCCGTTTCAGAGGCTATATTTATCCACAGACTTAAACATAACTCAAAGAAAGCATATCAATTATCAGTCAATCTCTAATCTTGACACGTGTTTTTAAATATCAATGTATTTTAAACGTAACGTGCTAAAGACATCCATCTGAAACATTACAAGAGTTAAAAACTGCACTAGAGCTGTCGCCATTCGTCGATTTTAGTCGACTAGTCGATTTTGAAAAATCATCGACTTCATTTTGCTGCGTCGACTAACTGCAAAATACCGGAAGTGCTGCATTTCACGGACGAGAATCCATAAAACACATTATTAGACTGTTTTCCAAGGCTGCATGACATTAAACCCATTTAAAAATCATAATTAAGCATAATTGTGAATTCACAAACGCTATGATTTAATTAAATAATTATATGCGATGCAGTTCTAACACAGTATATGCGCTTTAATTATGTACATGTGTGTAGGTTAAGTACGTGCGTCACACAGCGGCTCCGTTCACAGTAGTTCCACAGAAACAGGAGCGTCTCAAACTACATCTCTGCATGTTGTTGTGAGTTTGTGTTCATTATAACGTTCATCTGGGAACACAACGTGCGCCATTTCATCAGATTTGTAAGATAAATCATTTATAAACCTGTGCAAACACAGGAGAATACATCACGATTTCAAAATAAAAGCTCAAACCCTCACGTTTTGATGTCCACATATTCATTTAATTACAGTGCTATAGCATTTCTGTCCTAAAGAAATGACCAAATATTAAAGATTAAGTGAACATTTGAATTAAATGGTGCTTGGTCAATATTAAACAAGGATTAGATCGCGCAGTAATGTTTAATAATAATAATCAGGCGCCCCCTGCAGGCCTTTGTTGTTATGCGTAATGTACATTAGCTCTATTGTTTATAATACGTTATGTATTTTAACAGTTTTCAATAAAACCATATAATTTCTTGCTTTTGATACTTTATTTGAACTAATTATTATTGCATCATTGCTATTATATATGTATTTTAAGTCATTTTAAAAGCTATTGTTCACTTACATCTATTTTTATTACCACAAAAACATTATTATAATTATAGGGCCTTATGAAATCAGTTTTATTTCCAAATTCAGTTTTTTCCATTTTATTTTTCTATACTCTGTTTTAATGGTTAAATTACATTTTATTAATCAAAAAGCCTGTGTAATTAATTGAGTTTCACAGTTTTATCTGTACCAGATTCTGTTTTTCTGGATTACATTTTAATGGTTCCATTTAATAATTGTTTTTCTTTTTCAGAAATACTGCACATTTACATTTTTCTGGTAAATAATATTTCTGGTAAATACTCCTTTATTTCAAATACTGATTATAATGTTATTATTAGACTAGAACACGTGGATATGTTGTGATTCTTACACTATAATACTGAACTGATTTCAGTGATCTGGACACGTGCTTCTTGCACTCTATGTTGCACTTTACTTTTGCTTTAAAAAAGGATTTCATAGAAATTTGGATTTTGCTTTAAAATTGAAAATTAATCGATTTCATGAGAAATTTGTGGTGTTATTTAATTTGGTGTTAATCAGAAATATTCTTAAATAAAATGTGAATAATTTAATTTTGTGGGAAATTAAAGGAAATGAAAAAATTTGGAGTAAGCGTTAGTTCAGCATAAACTGCACAGGTTTCAGCACCAGCAGCTTGCAGTAAGAATGATCAACATTCACGAGTTGTTTTTATACAATGTTTCCTGTGTAAAGTGATTATGCCGTTATTCATTACATGTGAGGCTTAGTTTAGAATGCAGTGTCGTGAGATGTTTTTAAGGATGACACAATTTCTTTTATGTTGCAGCCATAGAAATCCCGATAAATTGGATACTTTAGTTAAACTGCATCCATTCACGCATTTTTGTTAAAATCCTCCTTGTTCATTCAGTGTTCATGTTTAAATGCACCTGGTGTAATAACATTTGGATACTTTATTCATGTCATGTTTATCTGTCAAGTGTCCTGAATGGAGTTATATGATACTGGCTGTGTATTAATTAAAAGCAGCTATCCTTACGAATTGCAAACGTTTAATCAGTTATGTACGTTTTGAGACCTCAAAGCAGGTTAAAAGAGCTGAAATGTCGTCTCATTCCTGACGGCTTAGACTGGAGATTCCAGCAGAGACGTGTGAGGCGACCGAGGCATGCGAGGAATGAGCAGCGGTCATCAGCGTGACACATGGACTCGTTTATCTGCCCACGGACAGCACTCATCATCACTGCTTCACTACTGAGAGCACTTCAGCATGCTACTGGAACACACTCCATCAGGGATGCACCGAATGCTCGGCTTTTGGTGTTCGGCTGAATAAGCCGAATAATATGTATTATGGCTGTCAAAATGGCTGAAAAACTAAATTCGAATTTTGTACTTAAATATTAGCAATATTCAAATTTAGAATGCATAATTTCAGATAGGGGGAAAAAAGTGTTTGTCTTCTCTCCTGAGGGCGCATCGAGCAAAATATTACTAATGCACGTTTATTCAAAGCAATAAAATAACACGACTATCTTCGAAAAAAGTGCATAATGTTTATATATAATTAATTTAGTTGCTTAAACAATTAACAGCATCATGCATGTATGTATAGTTTAATACAAAGCACCGAAAGCCAATCACAAAGAGCACTTTTTCTATTTAAAAACATGAGATGCAGAAAAACCGACATAAAGTCTCGAGACATGTTTTTTAAAAGCTGAACTTGCATTAATTTTCCATGCTTTCTAAACATGTCTCTCTTGTGCAAAGCTGATAGATGTCTCTATAGATAATGTGATAAATGTGTGTTCTGTGTGAACGGCTTGGGTTCAGTTTTGACGTAAACAACATCTTCTCCGCATTGATGTTGTCTTTTTCTGCAATATTTTGAATGAACGCCGCATCCAGTGGCTTCAACTGGATAAGATAAGAAAAGCATTATAATGCAAAGTCCAAAGCGCGAGAAAAATCTGCACTGAAACCGTGTTAATCAGTTGCTTGGTAACATTTTTATGCATTTTAAAATAAAATAAAGACAATAATAATTATAACAGCTCTATTAATAAATGTATTATAACTCTCACACATAGTGTTCAATGTGATTCGTTCCTGAATGAATCAATCGTTAAATGATTCGGTTCAGTCGCAATGACTCACTTATTAACAGTGGCTTTCTGCCACCTACTGGAGGTTTTAATTTCACATTTAAAGTATCTTTTAATTTTTAAATATCAGTATTCAATGTAAATGCATTTGTAACTGGTTAAAGCACTCCACGTCCCTCTGAGCTGCATTAAACAGTGTGTAAATACATCTAAACACATTCAGATGCAACTTCAGCACAGATTAATTATTGTTGATACTGGTTTGATTTGTTTGGTAACAGCCTAAATGTGTATTATCTTAATTGACTGATTAAATGTAACAATTTGACTCAAAAGACGTACACTTTTAGAACAAAATCGCTTTATTAAAGGTAAAAACTAAATGAAGAGATTAATTAATCACTGATGTGAACTGACCTGAAAAACTGCAGCTGTCCACGTTAGTCAGATATCAGCACAATAACACACTGCAAAATATCGTCTAATTATCGTTATCGGAAAAATCAAAAAATTTCAATATCGCACACCCCTGGTTTCAGTATGTGTGTATCATCTGCACCATTCATTCACACAGAGACGCACAGAACACGCAGGATTCATATTTAAATAGTATTTTTGCGGTTTAATATTCACAGACACTAGTCCATACCACGCTGTGATCAGTGTTGGGTGTAACGCGTTACTGTAATTAAATTACTTATCCACTGAAAAAGTAAAGTAAGGGATTACTGTTCATTTTTAGGTAATTTAATTACAGTTACTTATAAAGTACTTGCGTTACATACAGTAAATAATTTCAGCAGTTCTAAAATCAATATTGAATTTGAAATGTAAATGTACCGTCTAAAGATCAAATTGAACCCTCCGCGCGCCAGCTCCTTCACTTTCAGATCTTCCTGATTCACAGAGAAACATTAAATACTTTTAAATGAACGAATTCAAATCAAAAACTAATATTTCTGATTATGTAATCCCTATGAAAGTATAGCTAGACCAGTCTTCCCGTATCTGAAAGCTTGACGTTTCTACCTTTAAATGAACGAATTCAAATCAAAAACTAATATTCCTGATCAAGTAATCCGTATGAAACTAAAGCCAGGTACAATCTTTCCTGTATCTGAAAGCCTGAAGTGTCCACTTTTAAATTAACTAATTAAAATCGAAAACGAATATTATCTGATTATGTAATCTGTATAAAACTGAGGTACAGTCTTTCCCGTATCCATACCCGTCAACCCTCCCGTTTTTCCCGAGATTCTCCCGTATTTTACCATTCTATCCCGCTGTCATCCCTTTTAAATATGTTCCCGTAGCCTATTTTTAATCTTGCTATAAAAAATAAAAAAAATCCAACTGGGCGGATTTTATGTTTGCTACATTCTCCTCCGGTAAAACTCCCGTAATTTAAGGCCCAAACCTCATTATATGAATAATCAAGTCAATATATTCCAAGGTTGTCCGGTTGCAGATCTTGTATGAAAAGCATCCTTCTCACACAATCCACACATACAAATTCCCTCACTTCACAACCCAGTGATGCTGTTGATATCTGCGCGCTGTGCGCAGTAGTGATGCGCGGATGGCGGTTATATCCGCGGGCGCTGTGGATAATCCGCGGGTCGGGTAATAAAAAAATGCATTCTGATTATTTGCGGGTGGGTCACAGGTGGATAAGATAAATCATTAATGATGCAAATATTAACTACATTTTACTAGTTGGGATTTTCCTGAACATCTTGCCAAACTGAAATGTATTGTTTAACTTTTAAGCATTTTTTGTTCTGTTTGCTAACCAAAGAAGGTAAAAAAAAAATGTTTAAGTATTACAGTTGTTTTAAAGCTAAAAGGCTAAACTATTCTATGTTTGACTCAAATTGAAAGAATAGTTTAATTTCTATTAAGGTTTATAGGGATTTTAAGATGTAGCCTAATTAGCAATTTGAATAATTAAGTTACTTATTGAGTAACTAAGTTACTTTTCAGACAGAGTAATTAGTAAAGTAATTTAAATACAATATTGATGAAGTAATTAGTAACTGTAATTAATTACTTTTTGAAAGTAACTTACCCAACACTGGTTGTGATTTAGGTGTACTGACCTACTTTTGATGCATCCCTCCTAAATTTGGCAAATTCCGTGACATTCCGCGTTATACAGTAAATTCCGTTTTTATGACTGGATTCATCCGCGTTTTCCGCGTCACAGAAATCATAAGGCCCTAGATATCCCAAAATAGTTTTATTTGCACAGCATTCGCAAATGTTTCAGTAAGTTCAAAGTTCATTTCAGGCTAGTGAGAGTGTGTATGTCACCTGCTGCTAAAGAGATGCAGGTTTATTTAAATTTTAAATTGTGTCTAAAATGTGTATTTTTTATTGGCGACTATGTTTGTTTTACATATTTTATTGTGATATTGTGAAGCACTTTGGGCAACTTAGTGTTCTATTAAACTGTGCTATATAAATAATAATTGTATTATTAATAATACAATATTAACTCTTGTAATTAGGGTCATTATCACTTCATTGTCACTGCTGTCAGACCTGTGAAGCGTCAGTGGAAACACTCTCTCGTTCTCTCACCTTGCCGTCGGAGGCCGTGTTGATACGGTAGTGGTAGACGCGGCCCTCGTAGCGCAGCGAGATGGACCTCTGTCCCGGGCTGCTCTCGCTCTCGCGCACCAGAAAGCTGCCGTTGATGCCGCTGCTCAGCAGGTACTCGGCGGCGTTGCGGGACACGGGCCCGTGGTACCAGCTGTGCTTCTCCAGGCTGTTGACGGGCGTGATGTAGTTGCTGGGAACCCAGCCCTGGCCGTTCTTGGTCTGCGCCTCGCACCACTCGCCATTGTGATTGTATCCCAGAACCCTCAGCTTCTCTCCTGATCACAGCATGAGAAACGGGTTACGTCACACTCGTATCAATGTCTATTAAAGTGGTCATCGGCAGCATTGGGGGTAACGCGAGTTACGTAATCAGATTACTTTTTAAAGTAACTAGTAAAGTAACACATTACACAAAGTAACACTTTTTAGTTTAGAAGGGAATTTCAAATAACTCCAGTTACTTTGTTTCTCAGATTTAAAAAGTAACGTAACATTACTTTCCGTAAAAAGTAACTAAGTAACGTAATTAGTTACTTTTTTAGGGAGTAACGCAATATTATAATGCATTACGTAATCAGATTACTTTTTTAAAGTAACTAGTAAAGTAACACATTACGTTTTAGTTTAGCAGGAAATATCTGAGTTACTTTTTCGAATAAGTAACAGTTACTTTGTTTCTGATGTATTGAGTGACAGCTCTGGTGTTGTCATGGTGATGTATTGAGTGACAGCTCTGGTGTTGTCTGGTGTTATTGAGTGACAGCTCTGGTGTTGTCATGTATTATTGAGTGACAGCTCTGGTGTTGTCATGGTGATGTATTGAGTGACAGCTCTGGTGTTGTCATGGTGATGTATTGAGTGACAGCTCTGGTGTTGCCATGGTGATGTATTGAGTGACAGCTCTGGTGTTGTCATGGTGATGTATTGAGTGACAGCTCTGGTGTTGCCATGGTGATGTATTGAGTGACAGCTCTGGTGTTGCCATGGTGATGTATTGAGTGACAGCTCTGGTGTTGCCATGGTGACAGAAATCAGAGCGTTGTGTGTGAACATGATCTTACTGTAGTTCTAGACTAAATATCAACATGTATTTACTCATCTCACCTGCACACAAACACATTCAGTGTTCCTCACAATCAATAAAAACAGTCAAATACAAACTCAGAATATTACACAAACCTGCAATAATTAAATGTTAAACAAGATGTCATTTATGTATTTAATCCCATTTTATTAACTAATGTCTTTGCTACTGACTTTCGATGATCCAATTCATCCATACTAAGCAAAAATGACACATTTGTGTTTCATTTTAGTTATTGCTGGATAGTGTTTTCTTCTCCTGCGTCATATTCTTCTTGTGATTAGTTTGAGATGCGTCCTCTACTGTACAGACGTGAATTTACATTTCCTTCAGTCTGAGCCGGATTCACTTCACTTTTGGTGTGAAAGGGCTTTTATATTTGTAAATGAAGAAGTTTTTATATTAAAACAAACAAGCAAGCCCTGCCCAGATTTAAAAAGTAACTCAAAAGTAATGTAACGCATTACTTTCCATAAAAAGTAAGTAAGTAATGTAATTAGTGGCTTTTTTAGGGAGTAACGCTCGGGTAGAATCTGCAATCTCTGACTCGGTTAGTTTGCTGGCTTCCATGGGTGAAATACGCTGTGTTTTCCGTCAACTGGCAACCCAGGTGTCGAAATGCTATTGGGTAAACTGGCAGTGGGCGGAGTCACAGGAATCATAATAATGATTAAAATACAATTAATCCTGCAGCCCTAGTGTCCACTGGCTCTGAGAAATAAAAACGGCATCATTTTGCATAGCACAAGCTCATTAAGTATGTTTGGATGCACTTCAAAAAGTTGGTTTTTAATTGGAATGCAGCAAGTATCTGCCTTTTTAAAACGACGGCACAAAAAATAACTTATACATGCCTTCCCGTTATAGATATGTTCTCACGTGAAGCTAATTCTTCTGATGGCTAGCAACTGTCGGTGATCAGCTCATCCACATTAGATGTCTGATCTCCATCAAAGAGCAAAAAAATTCAATTCTTGGATTACATGCCGAGATACTAGCAATCTTCTTTTATTCTTATAAAGTGCAAAAAAGTGCATATTAAAATCTACCTTCCTCACTGTTCACATTCAATTGAAATGGTTAATTTTTCGATTTAGTTCGTCACATATCAACACACATGTATCTAATCAATTAAATTAATGAATCAGTGACAGACCATTTACTTCATTGGCAATTTACAAACATATCCAGAGGAGATGCAGAGAAATACACAATCAACCTTTTATTAAGAATAGAGTTTTTTGGCTCTTTGAGGGATTCTATTATTGAGTATTATTACATGTGAATGGAACCAAGCGCATCCTCCTTTTTTCATTTTTGATCTCCATCAAATTCACGAAGTGTTTATCAATAAGACTCTCATGACTTGGGCCACTTTTTCATTGTGTACTATGAATATATTTGTCTCTTCGACGAATCGCTTGCGGGGTTCGCATTAGATAAAGCATCTGCTGAATAAACAGAGCTGTACTGTCTGTGACTTCTACAGGAGACCCTGTGCACTAATAACAGCTCGTTATGAAATATCTTTATTCCAGGTACTGAATCCACACTATTATCTAATGAAGTGACGGGCGTCTGGACGGCTGTAGATGTTCCCCTCGCTGATTTACACCGGCCGAATGGAAAGAACTGACATGTTGAGTGAGATAAAGGAAGAGAAGGAGAGATAAAGAATGTGCAGCAAATATGTGGATTTCCAGTCAGACATGTGACTTCATACAGCTGCTAATAAACAGAGGAACAAAGAGCAGCTTGACTGCAGGAGTCCCAAATAAAAACAAGAAAACTCATTCATACACAATGATACACAACAGCATGAACTAGAACAATATTCCCATCATAAAGGAGACTTTACTGTAAACAGCTTCTTGGTTAATGAAAGCAGGAGGAACTAAATCTGATCTGTACATTATTAGGTTGTGCAGATACCTTAATGCACCGCCGAAAATCCTTCACCTTATTTGGTGTTTCTCGTCAAAAATGACCGGCCTTTTAAAAACTGCTTTAATCTTTAAAGTTTTAATCTTTTTGTCAACTTGCCATCTCAATGATATGTGTCCCTGCAGCACAAAACCAGTCATCAGTAACACAGGTATATTTGTAGCAATAACCAACAATACATTGTATGGGTCAAAATTATACATTTTTCTTTTATGCCAAAAATCATTTTGATATTAAGATCATGTTCCATGAAGATATTTTGTAAGTTTCTTACCATAAATATATCAAAACTTAATTTTTGATTAGTAATATGCATTGCTAAGAACTTCATTTGAACAACTTTAAAGGTGATTTTCTCAATATTTAGATTTTTTTGCACCCTCAGATTCCAGATTTACAAATATTGTCCTATCATAACAAACCATACATCAATGAAAAGATTATTTATTTATGAATTTCAAAATTGACCCTTATGACTGGTTTTGTGCTCCAGGGTCACATATGAGTTTATGCTCCTCAGTTTAGGAGTGAAAAAAACATTATTTACAGATAATTTTGGCTATATTCACTAAAAATTGAGGTGCATACGCTCAGATCAATGAGGGCTATGATCAATCAGCTCCTAAAACAAATACAAAACCTGTGCTAATTGAAAGAAAACAAGTTGATAAAATGATTGAATATAACACTTGGATTTAATCCACTTAGCATAATGATAGATCTATAAGCTATTTTTTATAGGCCGGTCATTTTAGACCTGGAAACAACACAAGTGTACCAATGTGTGTGTGTGTGTGTGTGTGTGTGTGTGTGTGTGTGTGTGTGTGTGTGTGTGTGTATTTTTGGGAAATTGTTACACTCTGTGCGTGTTTTATTCCAATGTCATTAACTAGCATTTTCGGGAAAAAGAAAATTCTCTCCAGATTAAAATGACTGGAATACAACATAAGGGTTAATTTAATAACTTTACACTTTCATAATTAAAAGGAGTATGTTCAATAGCACACTATTTACAGCTGATCATTTCTGTGGGACTGAAACTAGCAGTGATTACGGTGACACTTCACTGGTATTAGTGACGACATCTACTCGACTGAGTCATAATGAAGTGTTTAATGTGTTCGTATGATGAAGCATGGATGTGTTTCTCACCTTTGGTGATGCTGAGAGTGTTATCGCCGCTCGCGACGAAGTCATACAGCGCTACGAAGAGATTGGGGTCATTTTCGCTGGGTCCCGCCAGCAGATTCTCTTTGGAGTTCCAGCGCGCCGCCTCAGACAGACCCGGGGCCTCGAAATCCGGCCGCTGGAGCGCTTCTGCAAACACACGAGGGAAAGGACAATAAATGACACTGAATATGAGAATGCATGATAACATATGTGACCCTGGACCACAGAACCAGTCATAAGGGTCAATGTTTTGAAATTGAGATTCAAGATATATGCAATGAAACAGAAGCGCACTTAAATATACATTTGGCTGAAATATTTGTAGTTGGACAATAAATGTGACATGTAGAAGTTTAAACCTACAAATAAGTGTATTTTTATGATAGTACTAATTGTAAAGTGACTAATGGGGTTATCAAAATAGCTAAACACAATTAGCTAGTCTGTGCTTTTGCTTTTATTTATATTCATTTTTAGTTTAATAAATTTAACTTCTGCTTTAAAAGGCATTATTTTTGTTTTTAGATTGTAATGTTACAATGTTAGAATGTAATGTGATTTTAACACATTTTTGCACATAATATATAGGCCTACATAGTCAAATTCACTATTTGTTTTCATGTCTATTAATTGGGTGGGATGTGAGATATACACTATATTGCCAAAAGTATTGGCACCCCCTTCTAATGAACAAAAACTCATCACCAAACACCAATGACTTGTACATACACTATATAGACAAAAGTATTGGCACCCCCTTCTTTAGAACAGAAAAATGCACTTCCAAATCTGTGGCAACAACGATGGGAACATAATTCATGTATTTAAAAATTGTATTTCATCTCTGTAGCAACAGTTTTGTAAGTGTCTAAAATGACTGAACCCATATGTACAAGTCATTGGTGTTTGGTGATGAGTTTTTGTCTCAAGGTCTGCATTTACAGTCACACCAGAGGTGTTAAACTGGGATTAGGACTTGGTTTTATGCAGACCAGTCAAGTTCTTCCACACTGACTCAATCAATCATTTTCTTTTTGAACCTTGTCTTATACACAGAGACATTGTCATGTTAGAATAGAAAAGAGTCCAAACTGTTGCTATAATATTAGAAGCACACAATTTCCTAGAATATCATTATATGCTTTAACATTAAGATTTGTACTCATAGAAATTACTAAAGTAGTCAAACCTGTTCATTAGAAGGGGTGCCAATACTTTTGGCAATATAGTGTATATATATATATATATATGTGTGTGTGTGTGTATGTATATATATATATATATATATATATATATATATATATGTATATGTATATGTATTAGGGTTGCACGATACACCGGTGCTACGGTAGTATCGCGATACTAAAGCTTAAAAATACCCGCGGTGCCATCGCATTTTTTAAACGGTAGTATCGTCCATAAGGTAGTACCGTAAGATATGTAGTATGCACGGCAGCAACACTGTTTTAAACGTTCAAACGTTGAACATGCATGCCAGCAGAAACATTACACGTTGATTGCCAAATGTCTTTCTGCTGTGCTCTGTGTAGTTTAGTCTGTGTATACGCTTTATATTGTATTGAGTGTTTCCCGACGCTTCAGTTCAGTTTGTAATGAGAAGTTCACTCGCACGTCGTTGTTCATGCTGCAGTTTATCAGAAGAAAGGGTCTGATTCAGACCGTCTGATGTCATTTTAAAAAACAGATCAAGCATCACTTATTCAACATCATAATATCTTGCAAGAAAGTATTATCGCAGTTTTATTCATTTGACCACTTCTAGAACTGGTGTAATAGTTCGTGTCTGGAAGCATCTTTGCGATCACGAACGCAGTTCCATTCATCAACATAGCGGCTTTACAGTTGGTTCTTATCATTATATATATATTTATTCATTTATAATGTTATGTTTTAATATACATGCTGCTAACTTGGAAATTTCAAGATATACGAGCAAAAAATGCTCCTGACAGTTCGGCAATATGACTCGAGCAAGACTGTTTTTGTTTCGTTTCTGTGTTCGAATCCGAATCCTCGTTGTCTCTGAATCACTGATTCACTGAACCATTCATAAAAAGAGTCATTTGATTCACTTCTGAAGGATTCAGCCGTTTTGAAAGAATCGTTTGAATGACTCAGTGATTCAATCACGAACTTCTGCCACCTGCTGGCCGTTTGAAGTTTCCCATCTAAAAGTAGGCATATTACATTATTTTCCAACATATTTCTATATTCAGAATTTAGTATTTAAAACATTAATCTCATAACATTATTTATGCAATTATAAATACAGTCTAAATGTATAAATGCACATCTAAATGTCACTTCATGCAGCTTCTGTGCAGTGCTAAGATTTGTTTAGATCATTTCATGGATAACAATAGCCAGTCATTCATTCACATTAATTAAGTATTCAGAGAAAAATATTGTCTGTTTTCATTTACATCTATTTATTTATGAAATTTTGATTCATTTTGTAGAATTGAATTTTAAATTAACACAATACTGCATGGTATCGTGATACTTCAGCTGGTATAGTATCGTAAGACATTTTTATGGTATCGTGACAACCCTAATATGTATATGTATATGTATATGTATATATAGATATACACTTTTTTTTTTTAATCAAAATACAAAAATGCAGAAAATACAGATAAATATTTACGTATATCACAAATCAGCCACAAAATACAGAGATATGAATTTTTGGCTACATTGCCCAGCCATAATAGTAACATACGCCCCAAATATAATCATCAATACGATCAGATCACAGTACATCACGTGTGTCATAAAACATCATGGACATAAACACCAATCTGAACTCTTTAATGAGTCACATTCATAACTCTGTGGCATGAGGAAACACGAAACGATCACGACCGATGACCTCAGACACATAAACATGGCAAATAAGATACGGCAGAAGACTTGTTTTTCATATATAAACTGACTGGGACACGAATCAGCTTAGAGAGAAAAAAAGTGGTTTAATCACCCAAAAATGTGAATTCAGTCATCATTTACTCGCCCTCATGTTGACTTTGAAATGCAAAAGGAAAACATTTGAGCAATTCTCAATGACCCAATGACCTCGAGCCCCGGCAGCGGACGACTGCTGCTTTTATGGGCATTTCTGGAGAGATAATAAAGATCCTCCTCGTGTTCCACAGAACGACACGAGAGTCAGTAAACAATGAGGGAATGGTTAACTAACCCTTTAATCACCCGTGAAACACCAGTGCATTTGGGTAGTCGACAAATAATATGGATTTTTTTTAATCCACATCACAACTCAATGTTCAAGGCATGTACAGGAGAATTATGTCACAATTTTGAGCTTTGTAATTCACATTTAGCATGATCTCATGTTAAAGTCATGAGCAGCCAGTCACTATACAGCCACAAAGAACATCTTTCATGTTTCTTTCACATTTCAGCTGCTTTATACACTACAGTCAAACGTTTAGACAGTAAGATTTTTAATGTTTTTGAAAGAAGTCTCTTCTGCTCACCAAGCCTGCATTTATTTGATCCAAAATACAGCAAACGCAGTAATAATCTGAAATATTTTTACTATTTAAAATAGCTGTTTTATATTTGAATATGTGTTAAACTGTAATTTATTTCTGTGATCAAAGCTGTATTTTCAGCATCATTACTGCAGTCTTCAGTGTCACATGATCTTCAGAAATCAGTATAATATGCTGCTCAAGAAACATTAATTATTATTATGTTGAAAACAGCTGAGAATCATATTTTCAGGTTTCTTTGATGAATAGAAAGTTCAGAAGAACAGCATTTATCTGAAATAGAAATCTTTTGTGACATTATAAATGTCTTCATCATCACTTTTGATCAATTTAAAGCATCCCTGCTAAATAAAAATATTAATTTCTATAATTATCCTGACTCCAAGCTTTTGAACGGTATAGTGTATAATGTTACAAAAGCTTTTTATTTCAGATAAATGCTGAATGCTGATTATATTAAAACATTGATAATAATAATAATAATGTTTTTTGAGCAGCAAATCAGCATATTATAATGATTTCTGAAGATCATGTGACACTGAAGACTGCAGTAATGATGCTGAAAATACAGCTTTGATCACAGAAATAAATTACAGTTTAACACATATTCACATATAAAACAGCTATTTTAAATAGTAAAAATATTTCAGATTATTACTGCGTTTGCTGTACTTCAGATCAAATAAATGCAGGCTTGGTGAGCAGAAGAGACTTCTTTAAAAACATTAAAAATCTTACCGTTCAAAAACTTTTGACTCACGCCATTAGAGCAGCATTTCAGACTTTTAATAAAGACAAACTGTTACTGTGGCGTTCAGTAATCATCATTCGGTCTGAGATCATTAAAGAGACCCTGAACAAACTCCAGAGAGAGAAACACAGATGCATCCGAACTCTCTCCCCACACACACACACACACACACACACACACCAAGCTACACGGATCTATCCAGACAGGCATCAGATTTCCCAGTGTTCTCTCCTCCCTCGTTTTTCCTCTCTTTCTTCTACAGCGAGCCAGTATGTCTGGCTTTCCTCTCCTCGTTCCCCCTCCTCCACTTTCCAAACAGACAGAAGGAGCACCGAGGCCTGTGATTTTCACGAGACCATCGACCCCAGATCCGTCCGTCTGTTCATCTGAAGCCCGTGGACAGACTCGGACGCTCTGTAATTGAGATTCTTAGACACACACACACACATGTTCGCCATTACAGACGCTTACCTGCCAAATAACAGCTGGAGGACGAAGAAAGACCTTTTTTGGATTTACAGCCCACCAATTTTAGACAAATCTCCAGCATTTTCATTTGCTTCCCAACACGACCAATTGAAAAAAACGATCCAGTTCCAAAACTATATCTATAAGTGACTTATAAAAATCTGTCCACAAAGTTTGTGTTAGTAGCTTATCTCATGTATACCGCGAAGAAGACGACTAAAAACACTGACATCCTGACTTCACGCGGTTCTTCTAGCAACTTTCCAGAGTAAGAGGCTCCATTTTATCCCCCCGCTCCAGTTCTTCTCGTGTTCTCAGTCCGGTGAGGAACTAGCCATCCATACGGATAATTCTCACGGAAAACACACGAAGAGGAGTTAAATAAAGCAGTTTGAAGACAGTGTTGTGTTTTTCATGGTGCTGTCGGCTGAGAGACGATCTACAGGAAAGGCAGGACGCTTGTGCTGATCTCTGCCAACAAAGAGGCCCTTTCAGGACGGAGCGCCCGGAGCCGATGACATCACAGCCCTGGCTCCGCCCCTCCAGAAACCTGCAGTGAGAGAGAGTAACTGGAACCTGCCTTTGTCTTCTCTCGCTGTCTTCACTAATGTTTTCACTTTGAAACAAAGGCACGAGTGCACTTCATAGGGTCAGGATTATTCCTGCCAAACAGACAGCATGAATAAAAGAGATTACACGACAATTCAGTAGGGCTGTCAAAAAAAAAAAATTAGTCGAATTTAAAATAATCCACATTTGAATTTTAGGCGTGCGTCAGGCAGCTTTATCAGTGACAAACGAGATGCGATGACGATGTAGGTGTCGTTGCATTTTTCAGGCATGTGATCAGCTAGAGACAAAAAAAGAAGGAAAATCTGACCACGCCCCCAAGCCACGCCCACAAGCCACGCCTCCATCACTCATTATTACAAATATATATTTTAGCACATTGAAAGATATATCTTATATTGTAATAATACATACTATTGTCCTGTAAAAAATAAAAAGCAGCATTTAATAATCATGATTAAAAATATAATATTTATAATAAAGTACTATAATATATTATAGTAAAGTATATAGAATTGTTATTATTATTATTAAAGTACCTGCCAAAAGTTTGGAAACATTACAATTATTAATGATTTTGAAATAAATATCTTCTGCTCATCAAGGCTGAATTTATTTGATCAAAATAAAGTAAAAAAAACAGCAATATTGTGAAATATTATTACAAATAAAAAAGTTTTAAATTTTAATATGAAATGTAATTTTATTCCTGTGATGCAAAGCAGAGTTTTCATAATTATTCCAGTTTTCAGTGTCACATGATCTTTTAGAAATCATAATTTATATGACACAAGAAACATTTCTGATTATTATTAATGTTGAAAACAATTTTGCTGCTTCATATTTTGTGTGGAAACGGTGATACACTATTTTTCAGGATTTTTTGATAAATATGAAGTTTAATGAACAGCATTTATTTGCATTTATCAAATATATTAATTAAATTTGTTAATGCATTTATTAAATAGATCTAATTTTAAATGTCTTCACTCACTTTATCACTTTCATGCATGAATAAAATTATTAATTTTTTAAATCTTATACAAATGTTTGAGTCGCATCATTGTTTCCACAAAAATATTAAGCAGCAAAACTGTTTTTAACATTAATAATGATAAATGTTTCTTGAGCAGCAAATCAGAATGATTTCTGAAGATCATGTGACACTGAAACTTCTTTGTAAACAACAACAGATTTATAAACGTTTCTAATGACGAATGTTGCGTTCCCAAATGCAAATTAAAGCGTCTCGAACCAATCACAGCGCAGCTAGCACTAACAGTGAATCTAAACGAACACAGTACTGTAACAGCAGACATGCTAAAACAGAATTTGTTAACAATAACTAATAAAATAGGGCCCTAAACATAATTTTTTTGTTTGTAATCTGAAATTATAAATATAATAAAAGTATGCATGTTGTTTGAGGGCTCTAGACTAGAGGTTGACCGATTAATCGGCACCGATAGTTGATTTGCGGAACTATCGGTTATCGGCAAAAATCCATGCCGATAGTTTTCCGTGTTGCATCTGTTGCTGGAGCGGCTGAGAATGGTCTGCTGTCATTATACAGTACGAGAGCGCCCTCTAGAGGCGGAAATCACTGACAGCACGTGTTGTTTGTTTTGGCACGTGACACACAGAGAGCGGGAAACTCCAGACTCGCATTTAAATACAGACGACAGAAAATCCTGCCGCGGAACAGAGCGCCGTTCACAGAGTTTTCTATTAAATTACATTATGTACATTAACAATGATTTGGGACAAATATAATGACTTCACCCTAGGCGATAAATTATGTATTGTGCATTTTTCAGCAAAACGTTTGTCTTTCTGTGACTCTAATACAGTCTGTATGCTTCATATAGAGAGCTGTAATACAGATCGCGCTTTCTCTTTCCGTTTGCTCTGTTTTTTTTAAACACCGAACTTCAAACTCATTTGCCACATAGTTCATTCTTGAAGCAAACTTATGTCTGTTTGGTGATTAAATAAACCGTTTTGGACCGTTGCTTGAATTGAACGTGACGCGTCCGGTGTGTGTGTGTGTGTGTGTGTGTCTGTGTCTGTGTGTGTGTGTGTGTCTGTGTGTGTGTGTGTGTGTCTGTGTCTGTGTCTGTGTGTGTGTGTGTGTGTGTGTGTCTGTGTCTGTGTGTGTGTCTGTGTCTGTGTGTGTGTGTCTGTGTCTGTGTCTGTGTCTGTGTGTGTGTGTGTGTGTGTGTGTGTGTGTGTGTGTGTGTGTGTGTGTGTCTGTGTGTGTGTCTGTGTGTGTGTGTCTGTGTGCGTGTGTGTGTGTGTGTGTGTGTGATACCTGTGACTTCTCCAAGACGCAGCGCTGTGCTTTTGCACAGTGTGTCACTTGCATTTATTTTATATTTTGATTAGATAATAATGCAGTGTTCTAAAATAGCAGCAAATAAAATGTGAGAGTACACATACAATATCAATAACCTGTGCATGTAATTTTAATATGGCCTTGTGTAGGTATTTCAAGATGGTCATCTTTAAGCATGACTGTTGAAATGAAATGGTAATACTGAACAATAAGAGTCCATTTGTAACATTAATGAAAGCTGTAGAAGTATTGTTCCTTGTTAGAGTGTGTTCATCTCAACATTTACTATTACTAATAGGCTTCATTTTTAAATTTTAAAGTTTCTTCTTTTAACATTAGTAAACTATGAAATAACTTTAATGATCAATATAATAATTAATATAAAAAAATACTAAATTTGTATTCATTTACAAAGTATGGTTCAGTACTGTTACTGCTTTTTTTTTTAAATAGCAAAGCTCTATTTTAGTTTTCATTTCATTATATCTTATATGCATTGTATTCCTTTGCTTTTTTATTACTGGCAGTTTAATTATTTTCAATCATTTTGAGGACCTTTTTTGTTGTTTTTAACTAATATTAGTTACTCTATTCTGCTGTGGTGTTGAGAATTGTGACATTTCACTCTAAAATGTAGATGTCATAGCAACCTTATTTACAGAAAATATATATTTGATATATATCACTATCTTTAAATAAATCTTTCATATAAAGTTTTGGTCATATGGCCCACTAATAATCTTTTTAAATAATCGTGATTACAATATTGACCAAAATAATTGTGATTATGATTTTTGTCATAATCGAGCAGCCCTAGTACCTATTTTAGATGGCACAGCCGTCAGGATGGGGTTCCTGTTGTAACAGGGTTGTAATGTCTCTAGCCGTGTCGCTCCGCTAAAGCATTCCAGATAGCTGCTCTTGAATGAGTCCGGAGCTACATGTGGGAAAGCGGCTAATGAGGATGAGCTCAGATACGAACCCGTCGGCCCGGAGGACACCGAGTGTGTGGAAATCAGCATTAGCATTTCTCTGACATCACAGGCCTCAGAGTCTGTCCAATGGTGTCTCCAGACAGACGGGAACCCAGGCCGCTCTGGAGTCCAGAAACGTGGCAGCCAGCTCATATAAAAGAGTCTCTGAACTTTCCGGTCAGAAGAATGAGACGACGGCTCATATGGTTAAGACGCAGTCCAGCCGAGTAGAGGAAAACCCAGCGATCCATACCACACCGAGCACGAGTCTGAAGCTCTGCTTCATTAACATGATCACTCGACTGATTACAGACACAAAAGAGAAGCTCTTGTATCTGAGAACTAAACCATTCAATTAGAGATGCACCGATTGGCCGGTCAGATTAGCCGATTTTCCGCATGACCGGTCTGTTTTGACGTCACACTTACGGCGACTGATAATGTATTTATATTGTGCGCAGCCTGAGTGAGTGTGTGAGAGAGACTTGTGCAGAAATCAAAACAAATGAGCGCAACAGCACACACACACAAAGTTATAGATGCATACTGTGGTAGTACAAAAAAACAACACCATTTATAATATATGGGTTAGGTACGCTACATTGCACGACCAAAATGTTTTTGTATGTGATTTTATACAATAGTAGTTCAATAAACAAGAAGTGAAAATTAAGTGACTTAGACACTGTTTTTGCTTAATTTCACTGATGAAAATAGTTTCAATCAAAGCCACAGCAGACCTGTTGTCAGCGGTGTTTCGTTACTGAATGCAGTGTTTCCCTGCCATTATATTATGAAGGCGGCCCGCCCCCCCAACGGCACCCCCCGCCCCCCTTGAAGCTCAAGTTCATTTTATTTAATTTAATTTTCTCTATAGCGCCAGATCACAACAGAAGTCATTTAAAGTTACCTTTCCAATAGAACAGGTCTATATCTTGTTCTTTTATTAAACAAACTAAATAGCCTTACGTTATTTGTCTTATTTACACGACGGCATGTTATTTCTGTCTCTAACGTTACATTACATTCACACGCTCTGTATGCGCACAGCGGAGTTCTGTCCCGATGCACACACACACACACACACACACACACACACACACACACACACACACACACACACACTAGTATTTGTTAATATTAAGCCACAAAACGACTATTTAAATATGACTTCTGCCTGTCTCTGTGTTAATGTATGGCGCAGACGCGCGGTTTTGTTTGCTACTCATACAGAAGCGCGCGCGAGGCTTGCGGTGATATTCTGCCGCCTCACTAATGAGGACATAAATACAGAACATATCCAGAACTGCTCTGAGAGTCACTTCATCAGCATTTGAGTAAAACTATCCTCACACAGAGATGTAAAGGTATTCACAGCAACCCGTCAAAATAAAAGTTCGGGTTTCAATTGTAAACATTGCGGCAGAAATATATTACTATTGTTCAGTAGAATGTACGTAATAGCCTACTAAACCTTATTTTTAAGGAATAATCATAAAATATGTCTTCAATGTTTTAATTGTAATATTAAATCCCCTTTATTATCCAAAACAATAAGATGTGTTTAATTTTCATTAATTAAAAGAAAATTTAAATTAATGTTTTTATGCCGGAAAAAAACACACCCCCTCCCCCCCCCCACCCCCCCAAAGCCATAAACCTAGGGGAAACACTGGAATGAATCCACGTTTTTGAACGAATCAAGCGAGTCAATGATTCAGTAACACATTCAGTAGTCACTTGACTCGTTTCTGAATGAATCAGCCGTTTGAACGAATCTGTTGAATGAAGGACTAAATGATTCACTCGTTCAAACAGTCATAATTTCATTATTTAAAACTATCATTGCATTTTTCCCAACATTTCATATTTGTATGTTTAAAAAATATTTAAAACAATCTATTTGCATTCGAAATTTTGCAGTGTAAATGTATTTATGGCACCTCAGCTTATTTGATCAATTTAATGCATGTTTGCATTAAATCATATTTTGACTTACTTTTAAACTATATATATATATAACTATTTATCTTTATATTTCCAAATCCTGTGAAAATACATCTAATGCAGCTTCTGTGTTTCCTCTGCAGTTTATTGATACTGATTTCATTTGAATGGTAACAGCTCTACAGTTTATTATTATTATAACTGAATTAATTGAAACAATGTAAGATTTGACGTGAAAGATGACATTTAATAAGGTTAGTGAAAAAAAAAAAGACAATAAGAAAAATAGTGGGAAATGACATCTGTTTTGTTATAAACAGCAACTCTTTTTCAGTTAATTGTTATTTCTACCTCTTTTCTAGTCACAGAGCACTTTATTTTGGGAGTTGTTTAAGTGAGAGAACATCTGTAACTTTGTCCAGATTGGGGGAATTGTAATGTTTAATAATTTTTTATTATGTAAATAATTTTTTGCATTAAAAAAAGTATAGAATTTTTTTTTTTTTTTTTTTGTATATGCCGTCAAATACAGTTTTTAGAAAGAAAATCGGAATCGGCAGGTCACACTTACAAAAAAATCGTGAATCGGCAAAGAAAATAGCAATCGGTGCATCTTTACATTCAACGCCGTTAACACCTACAGACATGCATCACTCCTGATACAGAAACACGCTTCACTAATTGTGCCTTTTTCCCCTGCGCTCTGACAAATCTCCAGCTAAAGCGCTTCTGAATGCAGTAACTTTGCCTCAAACTAATTCAATTATTTTCCAATCTTGACAACTACACAACTTCTGGTCTGTGTTAAGGTGCTGGCACATTTACTGTGGCTTGGTGAATTTTCACAGGTCAAATCCAGTCATTTCAATGGGAATTCCCACAATCTGGAATTTTGTGCAAAGGCGAAAGAGTTCCCCAGATTTCCCAAAGAGATCGAGTCATTCACATGAACTTGCTGACAAAATCCGTGCTGACATACAGAAACTGAAAGTTTGCTAAAGTGAGTGCATCTCTACTTTACACTACAGTGTTTCCCCTAGGTTTATGGCTTTGGGGGGGGGGGGGGGGGTTTCCAGCATAAAAACATTAATTTAATTTATCTTTTAATTAATGAAAATTAAACATCTTATTTTTTTGGAAAATAAAGGGGATTTAATATTACAATTAAAACATTGAAGACATATTTTATGATTATTCCTTAAAAATAAGGTTTTAATAATTTTAGTAGGCTATTACGTACATTCTACTGAACAATAGTAATATATTTCTGCCGCAATGTCTACAACTGAAACCCGAACTTTTATTTTGACGGGTTGCCGTGAATACCTTTACATCTCTGTGTGAGGATAGTTTTACTCAAATGCTGATGAAGTGACTCTCAGAGCAGTTCTGGATATGTTCTGTATTTATGTCCTCATTAGTGAGGCGGCAGAATATCACCGCAAGCCTCGCGCGCGCTTCTGTATGAGTAGCAAACAAAACCGCGCGTCTGCGCCATACATTAACACAGAGACAGGCAGAAGTCATATTTAAATAGTCGTTTTGTGGCTTAATATTAACAAATACTTGTGTGTGTGTGTGTGTGTGTGTGTGTGTGTGTGTGTGTGTGTGTGTGTGTGTGTGTGCATCGGCGCAGAACTCCGCTGTGCGCATACAGAGCGTGTGAATGTAATGTAACGTTAGAGACAGAAATAACATGCCGTCGTGTAAATAAGACAAATAACGTAAGGCTATTTAGTTTGTTTAATAACAGAACAAGGTATAGACCTGTTCTATAGGAAAGGTAACTTTAAATGACTTCTGTTGTGATCTGGCGCTATAGAGAAAATTAAATAAAATAAAATGAACTTGAGCTTCAAGGGGGGCGGGGGGTGCCGTTGGGAGGGCGGGCCGCCTCCTAATATAATGGCAGGGGAAACACTGCACTAGAACACTGCACATCTTAATTGAAGGACGTTTAGATATTTGTTTTGGAGATGCATGCAACATTTAATGCAATGATTATGAATTTGATTTAAGAATGCCTGAATTTGTGAAAGGGTGAATTAAGGCGTTTTAAGACCCTGTTAAGACGTGCACTTGTATACAAGTGTTTAGGGGGGGTTGTGTGGTTTCTAAGGTGTTGTAGGTAGTTGCTAAGGCATTGCTAGATGGTTACTAGCATGCTCGATGCATTTTCTTTTCATCTGGTGTTCAACACACATGATTTGAGGAATCGTTCATGTCTGGAGCACAAATGCTGCACTTACACACTCGACTTTAAGACTTGAGTTTTGTTTCTTGATGAGCACTAGTGCTCTAAACGGCTCTAATAATTGAACGCTAAAAGGGTTTTCTCACTTGCACAGACAAAAGCAAGGGCTGGAGAGGCAGGTTTTGTGAAAGGGGGGAGGTGACAGATGTAGAAACATGAAGCACATTGCTCAGAGATGAGCTCATTGAGAATCATTTATATAATCCACTCTCAGTTAGCTGACGTACACCATCGCTCTCCATCATTAAAAACACTCTTTCCAAGCCGTAGAGCCTGCAGAGCTTCACTTGAGAGTCGTTGCATGCATTTATTTTAATGTGAAGCAGTTAGCTAAATGTGAACGTCTGCAGGGTTTCAGCATTAGCGCAGGAACGGAAACATGATCCAGGTGTACGGGCTGCTGGGAAATCACAACAGGCCTGACGTCACTCTCAAATCACACACACTCAAACACACACACACACACAGAGCAGCTGTTTGCATCAGGACTAGTTCAGTCCAGCAGATGCAGATTTAACATCCACGGTTAGCATATCAAGGGAAATCTAGTGTCACACTCTCACACACGCACACGCACACACTCACATGCACTCTCACACACGCACATGCACTCTCGCACGCACACACTCACATGCACTCTCACACACGCACATGCACTCTCGCACACGCACTCTCATACGCACACACACGCACTCTCGCATGCACACACTCACACGCACTCTCGCACACACACTCTCATACGAACACACACACACATGCACTCTCGCACACGCACTCTCGAACACGCACACTCACACATACACATACACTCACATGCACTCTCACACACTAGGGGTGGGCGCTATAGAACGTATGAACGTGTCTACCGGTATTGTGCTGTGCCATGATATGGATTTTGCTATACCGTGGATACCGTTACATATTCATGGATTTCATTGGATGGACAGACAAAGATTTCCCCCCCCCCCCCCCCGGTCGTTACTGCGTCATCAGAGAGAGAGAGAGATGCCCCGCTTGATCGGACATAAATCAGATTCAGAACCGGATAGTTTTTGCTCCAAACACACGATCGGCTTTTCAGAACTGCACACAAACTGGATAACAATAATTTCCCAAACTGTAATTTGTGTGCTAATATTACTAAGTCTGTAAACGGCCGTTAACACAGAGACGCAGAACACGGACACAGAGAGAAAATACTGCAGCAGGCAGCGCAAGATCACTGTTTACATGCTCCAAATATAGGAAGAAAAATATAAATATGAATTGGGGGCAGGGAGGTAATATAAATGAGTATCTGAAGGGAACTCTCTTCAGAAAACTTTAGATTATTTTTCTTTTACCTCAGTGTTCATAAGCGCAGCAGATCAGCTTTATTTACAGCTGTAACCAAAGCAACGCTAAACTGAAGTCATAAGCGCCCTCTGCTGTCATAGAATGAATTTGCATGTTCTTTCAGTCCATTTGCTGTTTTGCACACATCTATAGTCAGACCATTACATTTTTGCCTTAGATCTTGAAATAATGTTGTTGTTTTTTCTAGTTATATAAGGGTAAAATACATATTTTGCATACTAAGGTCTACTAAAATGTGATTCCAAATTGTTTTCTTCTCATACCGCGATATAATATCGATATCGTCTGGACAGTGGAAAATACCGTGATATGAATTTTAGGTCATATCGCCCACCCCTATCACACACTCTCACACATGCACACACACACACACACACTCTCACACACGCACATGCACTCTCGCACAAGCACACGCACTCTCACACACGCACACACACACACACTCACATGCACTCTCACACACGCACACGCACTCTCACACACGCTCTCTCGCACGCACACACTCACACGCACTCTAGCACACACACTCTCACACACGCACACACACACACATGCACTCTCGCACACGAACTCTCACTCACATGCACTCTCGCACACTCACTCTCGCACGCACACACTCACATGCACTCTCGCACATGCACACTCTCACACACTCTCACACACACACACGCACATGCACTCTCGCACATGCACATGCACACGCACTCTCGCACATGCACACGCACTCTCTCGCACACGCACTCTCGCACACACACTCTCACACACGCGCACACACACACACTCTCGCACACGCACTCTCACACACGCACACGCACTCACATGCACTCTCTCTCACACACACACGCACTCTCGCACACGCACACGCACTCTCTCACACACACACACGCACATGCACTCTCACACACACACACGCACATGCACTCTCGCACACGCACTCTCGCACACACATGCACTCTGACACACACACACACACACTCACACTCAGGATGCAAAGAAGTTAAAACAATCTGACATATTAATAACCATAAATGACTTGCATCATCCATCAGGTTCATCACAAGCATCATATTTTTCTCTATACTGTGCAGCCCTTTCAATTTGGTAGAGTTTGAAATAAAACGATCACATCAAACAGAACAGTATACTGCAGAATAGGGCTGTGCAATTAATCGAATTCGATTCTCATGCGCATCTTGTCAGTAAAGCCGGTTCCCTGATTGGCGCTAAATCTCCATCACCTGTTTTCAAATTGAGCAGCAGTTGATACACAGAGCCGTAGTTCACTGACAAGTTAGGCAATTTCGCATTCATAATCGAATTCGATTCATCTGCGATTATGAACGCGATATCGCGTAGCTTGTCAGTGAACTACGGCTCTGTGTATTAACTGCCGCTGCTTGAAACAGGTGATGGAGATTTAGCGCCAATCACGGAACCGGCTTTACTGACGAGATGCGCATGAGAATCGAATTCGATTAATTGCACAGCCCTACTGCAGAACACACACACTCTCTCTCTTTCTGTCACACACACACACACACACACACACACAGAGAGAGCACTGTAATGAGAGACAGAGGGAGGAATGCACACGGTATGTTCTTGTCTTGTCCTGTTCAGTCTGTTATTCCTGTAATCTACACGTCCCACAGAAACAAACCATGCTGAAGCCTTCATGTTCTCACAAATAATTCAACATTAAGATCAACCACAAAAACATACATAGAATAAACCTCGAGAGGCTGTGTGTGTGTGTGTGTGTGTGTGTCTGTGTGTGTGTGTGTGTGTGTGTGTGTGTGTGTGTGATTTAAAATGAAAGCTGCTTTATTAGTGAAATGACTGTATTCTGTAAACGAGCACAAAACACAATGTGATACTAAATTATAAGGAACTCGTCTCAGTATTTGTTTCTGCTGTGGTTTCAAAATCTGTATCAGGAATTGTGAACTTTTACAGCTATCTACAATATCATAGTAACCTTATTTACAGCAAAATACACTTGATATACATCACTGATGAGTTACAGTACTAATAACATTAAATACTCATTACAGTACTAAAAATAGGACTCCTTTAATGTATTAAAAAAAATTAACATTATATGTCATTGGGCTACATCAACGCTTCTTTGCATGTAAATATTTTGAGGATGCCACAAGAGCCGGACCAAGACAAGAGCTTTTCATTATCAGCTAAGGTATTGATTTAGTATTGATGGCTGGTATCCTACCGATGCCAGATCAATGGTATCACAAACACACTCTTCAGAACACCACTCTCTCATGCCGCCCAATACAAGCCTTGGATAGAAAGAGTCAAAGATGATGTTACCAGCTTAAACTCTGAAACCATCCAGAGATCGTGAAGCCGTACTGAACTGGCCATGCACGAACAACATGAAGAAATCAAGCATGCTCTGATAAAATAATCAATAACATCAGCCACAGAATGACAAACACAATTATCATACGAGATCATGTGTTCCAAATCAGATTTTTTTTGCTCATATGTGACTCAGAATGTTTTATTTCATGACAGTGTGAACAGCACAAACCACATGGAATCTGATCTTCTCGATGCTGATTTGGGTCACTATGGCCTCGTTTACATTTCGGGGGGTAAAACTCATTTTTTGGCAGGGTTCCCTGGTACAATTCTCATTCCAGGGGCTAAATATCAGGTTATTGGGGTCGCTTCAACAAAAACAACCCACGGCAACAGTGTTAAAGTAGCCCAATTCCGAGGGAAAACAGAGGACTTGGCAACGTGCTTCCTCCTTAGAATAATATCACGTCATTAAACCACAAACTGTCGCAGATTTAATGACGTAAAGACCTCAAAGCCTCAGAAAATCCGATCTCCCTGTTTACATGACAGTCATATCGGCACATATCTGATACATACCTGATTTAATTCCACATATGTGACCCTGGAGCACAAAACCAGTCTTAAGTCGCTGGGGGTATATTTGTAGCAATAGCCAAAAATACATTGTATGGGTCAAAATTATCAATTTTTCTTTTATGCCAAAAATCATTAGAATATTAAGATCATGTTCCATGAAGATATTTTGTAAATTTCCTACCGTAAATATATCAAAACTTAATTTTTGATTAGTAATATGCATTGCTAAGAACCTCATTTGAACAACTTTAAAGGTGATTTTCTCAATATTTAGATTTTTTTGCACCCTCAGATTCCAGATTTACAAATATTGTCCTATCATAACAAACCATACATCAATGGAAAACTTATTTATTCAGCTTTCAGATGATGTATAAATCTCAATTTTGACACTTATAACTGGTTTTGGGGTCCAGGGTCACATTTGAATGAGGCCTGAAACTGATTTGAAATATGCATGTGTTTTTCCCTGTTTACACGGTGTCACATATGAGCAAAAAATCAGAATTGGGTCACATTTAGATGACAGTGTAAACGAGGCCTAAGAACATGAGCGCTCGCTCATATAACACGAGGCCATCATCAGCAGCGCAGAGAGAAGCGCGCGACAGGTCTGAACGTGTTCAGCATGAATTACAGCAGAAAACACTGCAACAGCTTCATGTGTGTGTAAGGACTCATTCAGCAGAGGATTCTCCACAGCGACTAATGAAGGTGTCTGTGTGTCACCAACCTAACAGCCTTCTAGCTAAAGCCTTAACCACTAAACCACAATCTGAGAGCCTTCAGGTGGTGTTTGACCCATACGAACGGTTCAAAGGTCAATACCAATAACTGAAGAGCAGGGTGACCGATATCACACTGATGCGATATCACAGAGATGCACTCATACACCACCATTCAAAAGACATTTCTGAAAGATATTAATACTTTGGGGCTGCACAATTTTGTGGAATAAAATAAAAATATTAAATAGAACTGACATCGCAGACTGTGACTTCATTGAATAAATGCATGCTTCACTGGTTTCAGAGTGATACACTGCATTTATACACGTGTAGTTCATAATACAGTGTTTCAGTCTGAAACCGGCAGTGCATATTGTTATCTGCCACCAAACCCTCAAAATAAAACCATGATGGTTGACAGTTTAAATATTTGTAAATTAAGACAATTTATTTATTTATTTTTAAATATATATATATATATATATATATATATATATATATATATATATATATATATCACTGCTGTAAAACGATTAATCGCATCCAAAATATAAGTATTTGTTTACATAATATGTGTGTGTGTACGGTGTATATTTATTATGTATATATAAATACACACACATGCAGTATATTTAGAAAATATTTACATGTATATATTTATATTCATATAATTTAATTTATATATAAATATTTTTAATATATAAACAAAAAAAATTCTTAAATATATACATGCATGTGTGTCTATTTATATATAAGTAATAAATATACACAGTACACACACATATATTATGTAAACAAAAACTTTTATTTTGGATGCGATTAATCGCGATTAATCATTTGACAGCACTAATATATATACAACTTTTTTTTTTTATTACAGTGCAATTACCATAATTTTAATATTTTTATTTATAGATGTACATAACATTAAATATTACATCAAAATAAAAATTATTACTACATAGTAGGGGTTGCACCGACTAATCGACTTTAATGCTCTGCCGCGACGCTTCAAGCATGACGTCGACTAGTCGCTGGTCCTATAGAGGGCGCAACAGGGTAAGAAACATGTGAAGGTCTTCCATATGCTCCGTTTCCAAACAGTTAAAATGACAAATAAGTGCATACTCTGAAAGCTCTCCACAAGACATGTGTGATTATATTACTGGATGCTCGAAATTGAACGGGAGAATGCATGTTTTAAACAGCTTATTGTACAGGTCAGTTAATCACCGTTCTAATCTAATGCGCTGCTGCACTGTAACGCACACACATAGGCTACAGACAGTTGCGCGTACATCACGCGCACACAATCATTCAGCGCGGAAATATACTGTCAACACTGTTCTGTGATTTCTCAATAAAATAGCTTAGAAACTGAAAAGTTCTAGCATATATTTCTTAATAACTAAATCCCACAGCTTCCCTACTAGTAGAGAGACGCTGCCAGGTAGAATTAATTCACAGGCAATCGCTCTCTAATGCATTCATATGTGTAATCTTTACTGTGCTACTAATCTGTATCTGATTTAGAACGAGCAGAAATCTGAGTTAATATAACGACCCAAAGCAAAAGAACCTATATAAGCTGTTATAGGAGCAAGCCATGTGGGCAGTGCGGTGTCATATGCAAATTGTTTTGTCAGCCCAGACTTATTTGTGCAAGGATTTAGTCAAGTTGACTTTAAAAAATAAGAAGTCCAACCAAGTGGAATTAAACAAAAACAGTAAAAATCAAGTTATTTTGAAATGGTTAATGGCATCTTGATTAAAATAAACAATAAACAGTATTTTCTATGCCGATGTATTTCCCATCAAAATCCCTCCGCTCACTCTAAAATGATTCAGTGATTCCTAATATAGCTATTCAAGTCATCTGGTAACAATCTCTTTTTCTCCAACATTTTTTCATAACTCAATATATAAATCACAGAAGAGAAAAAAAATATTGGTCACTTTTTCCAATATTTGCAGCCTTACATTTATTTTTGCAAGGATGCCTTAAATTGCTCAAAATGTAAAAAAATAAATAAATCATACCAATTCCAAACATTTAAGTGGTAGTGTATCTGAAATGCATCAACAAGTGTTTCACAGATCTCAAACTGGGCTGTGTTTCCCAAAAGCATTGTCTTAACCCATTGAAACCAATGGAGCTGTGGTCAACCTAGGCTTACGATGCTTTTGGGAAACACAGCCCTGGCTGATATCAGCCGGTTTATCAATCCTTGCATTGCTTGTGGACCAATGAGCTTTCTGAATGACCCACGGTCACGTGCATGTGTATAAAGGAGGTGAATGGCAGAGGTCAGTAGATCTGGACTCACCGTGGACGGTGAACACATTGCAGTGCTGCGCTCCCTGTCTAGACGTCTCTCTCTTCCCTGCTACCTTGATGAAGGGCAGCGCCGGCAGACTCGGTCTCCTCTGGTCCCCGACTAGCTTCCCAGGCTGCTGCCCCATAAGGGATCACGGGACGTCACTGACCACAGCGAGACGAGGACAGTCCGGTCTGCTCTTCTGTGCGGGTCATGCATCGACTGCTGGACGTCTGACTTAAAGCAGATCACGGCTTTGAAAGCTTAAAGTGCATAGAAGTCAAAAAGCAGTGTGTGTTTTCAATGCACTGTGAGGTGAAGAACAGACAGCGATGAGGGAGACACATCCATCTTCAGAATCAGAACCAGTGCATGAGGATCCAATCACCTTCACTGAAACCTCCAGCTCAAACACACACTAAAAACAAACTCTGCTGAGCTGTCAATCATAGTGACGTCACGCTGATATGAGCACGAGCGACAGGCGCGTCATCAGAGATCATGTCAATAATTAGTTCACATATCCCGATGTGCATTAAACTGTACTCAATCATTATTATTAATCACTGGGAAAGTCTTACAGTTCAATAAAAGCTAAACAAATGCTAAAACTTGAGGTGTATGTTTGGTAGTGATTGCTAGAACCTGTAGTATCAGTCAGAGGTTATTCTTACACATCTGTAAGCGAGTAAACAATCGACGTCACTGACGTAAATAACGTTGTTACTCGGAAAAAACGACTTTAGATGAAAGTTCAGGTAATTAAACACAAGTACTTAACGTTACTAGTCGGTGTGAAATAGTGTTTGGTAAGTTAGCTGTCTGAACTGCCTCAGAAACTCAGTTTTATCCTGATTTAACTCTCGGTTCGTGTAACTTTGATGTGTAGTGTTTAGCTGGAGTTGTAGTTGTTAAAGTCTCTCGTCACTTCCGCGTGTCTCTCGCTCCTGAGGCGACTGTAAACTCTCTCCGCGCCGTCTTTACGCCTCTCCTGCCGGGATCGTTTCCTCACCGAGCATCCGCGGGATTCTTCCGCAGACTTTTAACGTTGATTCCCGTCATGTCTTCGTTTTACTTCAGAACTTTTAGCACTTTTCGTGGAGTCGTTCGTCGTCGCAGGAACCGCCATATTCGCGCACGCGAGCTGCGCTCGTGACGTCACACGCCGCGCTCTTCCGCCAACAATCGCCTCAGTTTCAATAATCAAAAAATATATATTAAATAAAAAAACAAGAAAAATCGCTTCAGTTTCAATAAAAAAAATATTAAATAAAATAAGAAAAATCGCTTCAGTTTCAATAAAAAAAAAAATAAAAAAAAATAATAAAAATCGCTTCAGTTTCAATAAAAAAAAAATTAGTTTCAATAAAAATAAAATAAAAAAAAAATAAGAAAAATCGCTTCAGTTTCAAGCTTCAAAAAAAAAAATATTAAATAAAATAAGAAAAATCGCTTCAGTTTCAATAAAAAAAATAAAAAAATAAATAAAAATAATAAAATAAAAAAAAAAATCGCTTCAGTTTCAATAAAAAAATATATAAATAAAAAAAAAAAAAAAAATCGCTTCAGTTCAATAAAAAAAAATAAGTTTCAATAAAAAAATAAATAAAAAAAATAAGAAAAATCGCTTCAGTTTCAATAAAAAAATAAATAAAAAAAATAAGAAAAATCGCTTCAGTTTCAATAAAAAAATAAATAAAAAAAATAAGAAAAATCGCTTCAGTTTCAATAAAAAAAATATTAAATAAAATAAGAAAAATCGCTTCAGTTTCAATAAAAAAAAAATTAATAAAAATAAATAAAAAAATAATAAAAATCGCTTCAGTTTCAATAAAAAAAAAATTAATAAAAATAAATAAAAAAATAAGAAAAATCGCTTCAGTTTCAATAAAAAAATAAATAAAAAAAATAAGAAAAATCGCTTCAGTTTCAATAAAAAAAATAAAATAATAATAAAAAAAAAAAAAAATAAGAAAAATCGCTTCAGTTTCAATAAAAAAAATATTAAATAAAAAAATAAGAAAAATCGCTTCAGTTTCAATAAAAAAAAAATAATAATAAATAAAAAAAAAATATAAAAATCGCTTCAGTTTCAATAAAAAAAAATAATAATAAATAAAATAAAAATCGCTTCAGTTTCAATAAAGAAAATATTAAATAAAATAAGAAAAATCGCTTCAGTTTCAATAAAAAAAAATAAGAAAAAATAATAAAAAAAATCGCTTCAGTTTCAATAAAAAAAATAAAATAAAAAAAATAAAAAAAAAAATAAGAAAAAATAATAAAAATCGCTTCAGTTTCAATAAAAAAAATAAAAAAAATAAAAAAATCGCTTCAATAAAAATAAGAAAAATCGCTTCAGTTTCAATAAAAAAATAAATAAAAAAATAATAAAAAAAAATATTAATAAAATAAGAAAAATCGCTTCAGTTTCTTCAGTTTCAATAAAAAAAAATAAGAAAAAATAATAAAAATAAGAAAAATCGCTTCAGTTTCAATAAAAAAATAAATAAAAAAAATAAATAAATAAATAAAAAAAAATAAGAAAAATCGCTTCAGTTTCAATAAAAAAATAAATAAAAAAAATAAGAAAAATCGCTTCAGTTTCAGAAAAATCTATTTCAATAAAAAAAAATAAGTTTTGGTTGAAGACAAGTGTATTTACATAATAATAAAATTATAATAAATGTGTTTCAGGAACATAATTACTCCGAGAGGAATTTTTGGGAAATGATTTATTAGATAAGATAGCATTACCTTATAACCGTATAACTTTTGTGTCCCAAACAAAGTAAAAGAATTACATTTAAAACAAATTGCATAATAATATATCCCGCACTAATGAGATCACATCATTTGGTAATCCTGATGTGAATTATAATTTCAGTATTGAGTTTATTGATCATATTATTTCAAACGCCCCGTTGTTAACTTGTCAAAAATCTCATTTAGATATTGATTTAACATTGTGTGATATATTCTGTTATTATTCTCACTGTAAACATAACAGAGAATATATAGGAAATGTATTTATTTTATTGGAAAATATTATATTCATAAATGTACATTTTCTTCAACATTACCCAAATTACAGAAGTTTCTTTGACTTTAAATACCTCATTATTACACTAAAAATATTAACAAATATGTGAAACTGTATAATGATCTTTATTAAATTTCCCTTTGGGATTAATAAAGATAATCAAATCAAATCAAAATCTGCTGAATGTTATGTCATTTAATTTTCTAGCTCTGTACTTTTTGTTTTATTTATTGATCTTTTTTTGTTTATTGTCTTCCTATATTATTTTTGTCTTCATAATGTTGTATTTAAATTGTTGCAGTTTATACTTGCAATACATAATTAATACATAAATAATTAGTTAATACATAAAAGCATAATTGTGTTCATATTAGAAGACTCTGTCAAGATGTTTTGATTCACTGTAATCTTGAGCTTTTACTGTAAAGATGTTTTATTGGGATTTTTCACTTTTGAGAAGCAATATAGAAATATTTTCTGTCTATGCTACTTAATTATTTTGCTTGCTAAATATTATATCCACAAATGCAAGTTTATGAAAGTTACCCCCCGCTTTTATTACTTTCAAGAAGATATTAAAATCTACATGAAATATTTATCCACCTCCAGTAACAAAAACACAACTAAAACTTTGAGCGTATGCTCACTTTTTGTATCATTTTTATTTAATAATTAATTTGTTTTGAAGGAAAGATTGTTTATTGTTATGTGATCTGCTCATTTATTTACATTTTTAATGTTTCTTTCTCTCTCTTGAATTGTAATTGCTGAATTGTTAATTAAATATTAACACATTTTACAGCTTTCTTAACATTTTTGTTATTTAATTATACGATTTATTTATATTACATATATTTTATTAATTATATTTAACTTATTTTATATCATTTATCTTGATATATGGACGATACAAACTTAACTTTTATTGTTTTATTAATGCAATTGGAAAAAAAAACACTTTAGTTCCCTCAACAATAACTAAAACTTTTAGTTAGAAAAATAAGGATGTAAAATGTGTTAATATTTGTAGACAATTTAATGTTTATTATGTATTTGTAGAAAAATATATATATAAAATAACTTAATTTTCCTCCTCAAAGCTCATCAACATCAAATTTCTGATCATTATTATTAACTCTAAGTATGTATTTGACTATTGTTCTCATCTAATCTAATTATTCTGTTTTAAAATGCGACTAAAAGCGAAACAAAGTATCTTTTTAAAGCGCATGCTCCAGTAATTATTGCGCGGCCCTCTACTCTAGCGGCCTGATGCTGCAGCACACGCGGTGTTGACAACTGAGCAACTCTTCACACTACCCTAGCAACGTTTTCTTCCAAAAGCACCTAGCAACAAATTTAGCTATTTTAAAAAATGTATTTGGCAACTTTTAGCAAGTTTTAATAAGTGACTCAGACAATAAAAGGCACATTTTCCATCTAAATGACACAAAAAGAGGAAACCAAAGATGCACACATCACGTGAATTGAGTTATTTGCAATTGTTCAATTTAATAATAATAATAATAATGTAATAATTGTTCATTTACGATACACTTTGTTAGTAGCTTGTACCTGTGATTGTTGATCAGTTAGTACACTGTAAGAAAAATGGAAAAAATACTAGTAGTTTTCCAGGACATTATCCATTATCACCCTGTAACCTGAAAACACAATGCTTAAAGGGATAGGTCACTTTGAAATTAAAATGTGGTATCTATCAGCTTACCCCAAGGGCATCCAAGATGTAGGTGTCTTTTTTTCTTCAGTAGATCCAATTTTGATGTTTTTAGGTCAAACCGTTCTAGTCTGTCAGTCATATAATGGCAGGTATAGGTCACTGTCTCTATAAGAGGGAAAAAGAACATGCACAGAGAAATCCAAATTAAACAATTCCCCATCGTAACTACACATTGATGGCCTAAGACACGAAACGAGCGGTTTGTGTGAGAAAACGAACAGCATTTATATCGTTTTTTACCTCTTGTACACAACCATGTCCAAGTGATCTGAGTGCACACACACATCCGGTGTGTGACGTGTGTGTGCGCGCGCTCTGGCTCGTCATTCACACGGCGTCAACGCTTGACGGAGGGCGTGTCTGAAGCGTGGTGCTGACGCGCCGTCATAGTTACAACAACCAATCACATACTTCTCTGGTGTTGCATGAACGGGATTGGGTATTTGCATGAGGCGATCTGATTGGCTGATGCCTCCGTTGGCGCTTGAAAAGTTGCGTCAGCACCACGCTTCAGACACGCCCTCCGTCAAGCGTTGAGCCGACGCCCCGTGTGAATGCAGCGTGAGCGCGCGCGCACACACACGTCACACACCGGATGTGTGTGTGCACTCAGATCACTTGGACATGGTTGTGTACAAGAGGTAAAAAACGATATAAATACTGTTGGTTTTCTCACACAAACCGCTCGTTTCGTGTCTTAGGCCATCAATGTGTAGTTACGATGGGGAATTGTTTAATTTGGATTTCTCTGTGCATGTTCTTTTTCCCTCTTATAGAGACAGTGACCTATACCTGCCATTATATGACTGACAGACTAGAACGGTTTGACCTAAAAACATCAAAATTGGATCTACTGAAGAAAAAAAGACACCTACATCTTGGATGCCCTTGGGGTAAGCTGATAGATACCACATTTTAATTTCAAAGTGAACTATCCCTTTAAAACGCATTTTTGGCCCGTTTGCGTTTGTGTTGTTTTACTACTTACACAATTATTTTAAGTATAAAACATTATTTACAATACACAGCGTGGTTATTTAAATCATATTTTTAGGGGGGACAACCCTCAGTTGGGGGGGGGGGGTCTTGACCTATGAGTGTAGTAATGGCTGCTGAAAACTGAGCTTTTCATCACAGGAAAAAATATTTGTGTAAATATATAAAAAAGACAGGTATTTTAAATAGCAATGATATTTCACAATATTACTGTTTAACTGTATTTTTGATCAAATAAATGCTGCCTTCGCACAGTAGTGTATCTAAATGTTTTATTCTATTTAATAATTACAAAACATTTTCATGGATAAATCATTATTTGTTAAATGTGTAATAAAGTTTAGCACCGTTTGACATTAAGTGGAAAGTTTTCATTCATATTTTTGACAATCATATTAACTATTATATTATACTATATAACACGTGCAAATCCATCACTTATACAACTGTATATGGGTCAAAGACAAAAAAGGGTTTAAGCATAAAAACATTAAGTGT
>CM049842.1:820000-845215 GCA_027422415.1 Schizothorax lantsangensis
TGATATTCCAGTTTTGTGCATAAGTTAAAGAGACAGTACACCTAAAAATAAAAACTCTGTCATCATTTACTCACCCTCAATTAGTTCCAAACCTGTATGAATGTGTTTGTTCTGAACACAAAGGAAGATATTCTGAAGAAAGTTTGTAATCAGGCTGTTTTGGGGCACCATTGACTTCCATAGGAGGAAAAAACATACTATGGAAGTCAATGGTGCCCCAGAACTGCTCTGTTTCCCTCATTCTTCAGAATATCTTCCTTTGTGTTCAGCAGAACAAACACATTCATACAGGTTTGGAACTACTTGAGGGTGAGTAAATGACAGAATTTTCATTTTTGGGTGTACTGTCTCTTTAAATTCACACTCGTCTGGAAACGCTCTGGAGTTTAACACATGCATGCGCCGCTCTCACCTTGCCGTACTTTAAGCTGCGTGTGTGTAGAGAGAGAGCTCCGTCTGAGAAGATCGACTGAACCTCTGCCTTCGAGAGGAGTCAAGGAACACCGCTGAAAATCATCAGAATCATAAACTCCTGACTGATCTAAGAGACACAGCTCACTTCTACTGTACTCTAATCTACTGTACGTCCACACTCACAGGACATTCAGTGATATCAAACCTACAGAACTGACTGTCGTTACATTTATTTCTGCCTCTAAAATATTTCTGGCTTTGGAATCAGTGTTATTTTAGGATTATGTATATATCATTACAGTATTTATCATTATTTTGAATTTTAGTGTTTTCATTTTAATTCTAGTTTAATTTTGTTATGCGACTTTCCTCATTTTTTATTAGATTTAGTTTTTTATTTGTATTCAGCATTATTTTTATGTCAGCTTCAGTCATTTTGTTGTGCTTTTGTCATTTTTATTAGATTTCTATTATATTTCTAGTTAGATTTATTTCAGATGTAGTATTTTTGTAATGTGCTTTTGTCTTTTTCTTTTTAAATATATTTCTATTCAGCCTTATTTTTATTTCAGTTATAGTCATTTTTGTATTATTTACATTTTCATTCGTTTTTTATATTTCTATTCTGCTGTACCTTTATTTCACTTTCAGCTATTTCTGTTATTTCTATTTATTTTTATTTCAGTTTTAGTATTTTTTTTAACGTGCTTTTGTCATTTTATATATATTTCTATTCAGCTTTATTTTTATTTCTATTTTAATGTTGTATTATTTTCATTCATTTTAGCTTTATTTTTATTTCCATCCATTTTTTAGCTTTTATTTCTATGTTGTATTATTTTCATTCATTTTAATATTTCTATTCAACTTTATTTTTATTTCTATTTTAATGTTGTATTATTTTCATCCATTTTTTATATTTCTATTCAGCTTTTATTTCTCTTTCCTGCCTCTATTTATTTTTATTTCAGTTTTAATATTTTTTTAATGTGCTTTTGTAATTTTTCTTATAGTATTAATTTTTTAATAATTATTTTTAGCCTAGTTTCAGTTTAAATAACTTTATTATGCACTTTTCTTTAAAAAAAAAATATATATATAGCTTCATTTTATTTCAGTTTTAGTATTTTTGTCATTTTTTATTAGTTTTTTTTGTCTATTCAGCATTATTTCAGTATTAGTAATTTTGCTGCGCTTTTGTCATTTTTATTAGTTTTTGTTTTTTAATAATTATTTTTAGCCTTGTTTCAGTTTAAATAACTTTATTATGCTCTTTTCTTTAAAAAAATATATATATTTAGCTTCATTTTATTTCAGTTTTAGTCATTTTCATGTTAAACTTATTATTTCAGGAAGTTGCCAAGCCAACATTTTTAATTTTCATCTAGATTTTAAGTTAAAAAAATTAATCTAATAATTCAAAAACAGCTTTATTTCAATTTAATGAAGTGATTTACAGTATTATAGTTTACAGTTATATTCATCATCTACAGATGAGTCACTCTCTCTCAGAGCAGAATCATGTATTAATGAAGTGATTTACAGTATTATAGTTTACAGTTATATTCATCATCTACAGATGAGTCACTCTCTCTCAGAGCGGGATCATGTATTAATGAAGTGATTTACAGTATTATAGTTTACAGTTATATTCATCATCTACAGATGAGTCACTCTCTCAGAGCAGGATCATGTATTAATGAAGTGATTTACAGTATTATAGTTTACAGTATTTCATATCTACAGTGAGTCACTCTCTCTCAGAGCAGGATCATGTATATGAAGTGATTTACATATTATAGTTTACATTATATTCTACACAGATGAGTCACTCTCTCTCAGAGCAGGATCATGTATTAATGAAGTGATTTACAGTATTATAGTTTACAGTTATATTCATCATCTACAGATGATCACTCTCTCTCAAGCAGGATCATGTATTAATGAAGTGATTTACAGTATTATAGTTTACAGTTATATTCATCATCTACAGATGAGTCACTCTCTCTCAGAGCAGGATCATGTATTAATGAAGTGATTTACAGTATTATAGTTTACAGTTATATTCATCATCTACAGATGAGTCACTCTCTCTCAGAGCGGGATCAGATTAATGAAGTGATTTACAGTATTATAGTTTACAGTTATATTCATCATCTACAGGATTAGAAGTGATTTACAGTATTATAGTTTACAGTTATATTCATCATCTACAGATGAGTCACTCTCTCTCAGAGCGGGATCATGTATTAATGAAGTGATTTACAGTATTATAGTTTACAGTTATATTCATCATCTACAGATGAGTCACTCTCTATCAGAGCGGGATTAATGAAGTGATTTACAGTATTATAGTTTACAGTGTAGTTAATGATTAGTGATTTACAGTATTATAGTTTACAGTTATATTCATCATCTACAGATGAGTCACTCTCTCAGAGCAGGATCATGTATTAATGAAGTGATTTACAGTATTATAGTTTACAGTTATATTCATCATCTACAGATGAGTCACTCTCTATCAGAGCAGGATCATGTATTAATGAAGTGATTTACAGTATTATAGTTTACAGTTATATTCATCATCTACAGATGAGTCACTCTCTCTCAGAGCAGGATCATGTATTAATGAAGTGATTTACATATTATAGTATTATATTCATCATCTACAGATGAGTGATTTACAGTATTATAGTTTACAGTTATATTCATCATCTACAGATGAGTCACTCTCTCTCAGAGCAGGGATGTATTAATGAAGTGATTTACAGTATTATAGTACAGTTATATTCATCATCTACAGATGAGTCACTCTCTCTCAGAGCAGGATCATGTATTAATGAAGTGATTTACAGTATTATAGTTTACAGTTATATTCATCATCTACAGATGAGTCACTCTCTCTCAGAGCAGGATCATGTATTAATGAAGTGATTTACAGTATTATAGTTTACAGTTATATTCATCATCTACAGATGAGTCACTCTCTATCAGAGCAGGATCATGTATTAATGAAGTGATTTACAGTATTATAGTTTACAGTTATATTCATCATCTACAGATGAGTCACTCTCTCTCAGAGCAGGATCATGTATTAATGAAGTGATTTACAGATTTAGTTTACAGTATTATATCTACAGTTTACAGTTATATTGATTTACATATTATAGTTTACATTATATTCTACAGATGAGTCACTCTCTCTCAGAGCAGGATCATGTATTAATGAAGTGATTTACAGTATTATAGTTTACAGTTATATTCATCATCTACAGATGAGTCACTCTCTCTCAGAGCAGGATCATGATTAATGAAGTGATTTACATATTATAGTACAGTTAATTCATCATCTACAGATGAGTCACTCTCTCTCAGAGCAGGATTTATTAATGAAGTGATTTACAGTATTATAGTTTACAGTTATATTCATCATCTACAGATGAGTCACTCTCTCTCAGAGCAGGATCATGTATTAATGAAGTGATTTACAGTATTATAGTTTACAGTTATATTCATCATCTACAGATGAGTCACTCTCTCTCAGAGCAGGATCAGATTAATGAAGTGATTTACAGTATTATAGTTTACAGTTATATTCATCATCTACAGATAGTCACTCTCTCTCAGAGCAGGATCATGATTAATGAAGTGATTTACAGTATTATAGTTTACAGTTATATTCATCATCTACAGATGAGTCACTCTCTCTCAGAGCAGGATCATGTATTAATGAAGTGATTTACAGTATTATAGTTTACAGTTATATTCATCATCTACAGATGAGTCACTCTCTCTCAGAGCAGGATCATGTATTAATGAAGTGATTTACAGTATTATAGTTTACAGTTATATTCATCATCTACAGATGAGTCACTCTCTCTCAGAGCAGGATCATGTATTAATGAAGTGATTTACAGTATTATAGTTTACAGTTATATTCATCATCTACAGATGAGTCACTCTCTCTCAGAGCAGGATCATGTATTAATGAAGTGATTTACAGTATTATAGTTTACAGTTATATTCATCATCTACAGATGAGTCACTCTCTCTCAGAGCAGGATCATGTATTAATGAAGTGATTTACAGTATTATAGTTTACAGTTATATTCATCATCTACAGATGAGTCACTCTCTCTCAGAGCAGGATCATGTATTAATGAAGTGATTTACAGTATTATAGTTTACAGTTATATTCATCATCTACAGATGAGTCACTCTCTCTCAGAGCAGGATCATGTATTAATGAAGTGATTTACAGTATTATAGTTTACAGTTATATTCATCATCTACAGATGAGTCACTCTCTCTCAGAGCAGGATCATGTATTAATGAAGTGATTTACAGTATTATAGTTTACAGTTATATTCATCATCTACAGATGAGTCACTCTCTCTCAGAGCAGGATCATGTATTAATGAAGTGATTTACAGTATTATAGTTTACAGTTATATTCATCATCTACAGATGAGTCACTCTCTCTCAGAGCAGGATCATGTATTAATGAAGTGATTTACAGTATTATAGTTTACAGTTATATTCATCATCTACAGATGAGTCACTCTCTCTCAGAGCAGGATCATGTATTAATGAAGTGATTTACAGTATTATAGTTTACAGTTATATTCATCATCTACAGATGAGTCACTCTCTCTCAGATTAATGAAGTGATTTACAGTATTATAGTTTACAGTTATATTCATCATCTACAGTATCACTCTCTCTCAAGCAGGATCATGAAGTGATTTACAGTATTATAGTTTACAGTTATATTCATCATCTACAGATGAGTCACTCTCTCTCAGAGCACATGTATTACAGTATTATAGTTTACAGTTATATTCATCATCTACAGATGAGTCACTCTCTCTCAGATCATGTACAGTATTATAGTTTACAGTTATATTCATCATCTACAGATGAGTCACTCTCTCTCAGAGCAGGATCATGTATTAATGAAGTGATTTACAGTATTATAGTTTACAGTTATATTCATCATCTACAGATGAGTCACTCTCTCTCAGAGCAGGATCATGTATTAATGAAGTGATTTACAGTATTATAGTTTACAGTTATATTCATCATCTACAGATGAGTCACTCTCTCAGAGCAGGATCATGTATTAATGAAGTGATTTACAGTATTATAGTTTACAGTTATATTCATCATCTACAGATGAGTCACTCTCTCAGAGCAGGATCATGTATTAATGAAGTGATTTACAGTATTATAGTTTACAGTTATATTCATCATCTACAGATGAGTCACTCTCTCTCAGAGCAGGATCATGTATTAATGAAGTGATTTACAGTATTATAGTTTACAGTTATATTCATCATCTACAGATGAGTCACTCTCTCTCAGAGCAGGATCATGTATTAATGAAGTAAACACTGATTTGATGACGATTATAGTTTACAGATACACTGATGAGATCTCCCTCATGTATTAATGAAGTGATTTACAGTGAAGATATTCATCATCTACAGTCTCTCATGGCCAGCTCGTCCTGCGCTGATCTCCGTCTCTGAGACACAAACAACAGCAGCTCATTCCTTCAGACTCAAGCACTAACAGTCAAGAAAACTAACAGTGTTGTGTGTTTCTTCACACATAACACAACACAGCATCCAAAATATAGAAATAAAGAAGTTAAGATTTTTAATGTTTTTAAAGAAGTCTCTTCTGCTCTCCAAGCCTGTATTTATTTGATCTGAAGTGCAACAAAAGCAGTAAAATTTTGAAATATTTTTACTATTTAAAATAACTGTTTTATATTTGAATATGTGTTAAAATGTAATTTATTTCTGTGATCAAAGCTGTATTTTCAGCATCATTACTGCAGTCTTCAGTGTCACATGATCTTCAGAAATCATAATAATATGCTGATTTGCTGCTCAAATTTTTTTTATTATTATTATCAATATTTAAAACAGCTGAGTACATTTTTGTCAGGATTCTTTGATGAATATAAAGATCCAAAGATCAGCATTTATCTGAAATAAAAAGCTTTTGTAACATTATACACTACTATATCATTCAAAAAGTTTTTTTTATTAATTTTTTCTGGGAAAGAAATAATAAAAATTAATACTTTTATTTAGCAAGGATGCTTTAAATTGATCAAAAGTGATGATAAAGACATTTATAATGTCACAAAATATTTCTATTTCAGATAAATGCTGTTCTTCTGAACTTTATATTCATCAAAGAAACCTGTTTTCAACATAATAATAATAATAAATGTTTTTTTGAGCAGCAAATCAGCATATTATTATGATTTCTGAAGATCATGTGACACTGAAGACTGCAGTAATGATGCAAAAAAAAAATCTTTGAAAATCACAGGAATAAATTACATTTTAAAATATATCCAAATAAAAAACAGTTATGTTAAATAGTAAAAATATTTCAAAATTGTACTGATTTTGCTGTACTTCGGATCAAATAAACACAGGCTTGGTGAGCAGAAGAGACTTTTGACTGGTAGTGTATGAACAGTTAATATTGGTTATATGAGCGCTTGATCTCAGACACCAGCCGTAGGAACCAGTTTAAGAGATAAGTGAGTAAAACACTAGTATAATTGTGCCTGGTCGAGTGAATACTGCTGATGTTGTGGCTCCTCACCAGCTCTCCTCCGGGCAGATTGACTGAAGACAGAAGCAGAACTGAATCCAGACGTGAATTCGTCTCCACTTTCCATCGCTTCTGCTGCACCTGGATCATCAGAGACAGAGCTGGAGCATTATCCTAATCCATTACTGACTCCAAATTACATCACAACAATCATAGCTAGTAGCGTAATCCATTACACATACACTATATTGCCAAAAGTATTGGCACCCCTTCTAATGAACAGGTTTGACTACTTTAGTAATTTCTATGAGTACAAATCTTAATGTTAAAGCATATAATGATATTCTAAGGAATTGTGTGCTTCTAATATTATAGCAACAGTTTGGACTCTTTTCTATTCTAACATGACAATGTCTCTGTGTATAAGACAAGGTTCAAAAAGAAAATGATTGATTGAGTCAGTGTGGAAGAACTTGACTGGTCTGCATAAAACCAAGTCCTAATCCCAGTTTAACACCTCTGGTGTGACTGTAAATGCAGACCTTGAGACAAAAACTCATCACCAAACACCAATGACTTGTACATATGGGTTCAGTCATTTTAGACACTTACAAAACTGTTGCAACAGAGATGAAATACAATTTTTAAATACATGAATTATGTTCCCATAGATTTGGAAGTGCATCTGTTCTAAAGAAGGGGTGCCAATACTTTTGTCTATATAGTGTATGTACAAGTCATTGGTGTTTGGTGATGAGTTTTTGTCTCAAGGTCTGCATTTACAGTCACACCAGAGGTGTTAAACTGGGATTAGGACTTGGTTTTATGCAGACCAGTCAAGTTCTTCCACACTGACTCAATCAATCATTTTCTTTTTGAACCTTGTCTTATACACAGAGACATTGTCATGTTAGAATAGAAAAGAGTCCAAACTGTTGCTATAATATTAGAAGCACACAATTTCCTAGAATATCATTATATGCTTTAACATTAAGATTTGTACTCATAGAAATTACTAAAGTAGTCAAACCTGTTCATTAGAAGGGGTGCCAATACTTTTGGCAATATAGTGTATAATCAGACTACTTTTAGATTGCTTTTGACCTCACGTTGATTTAAACAGGATAATATTGTGCCACATTGATATAAAAATACAAAGAGTAGGAAAATATATTCCATTTGTTGTTATTAACAACATGAAGTGCATTAAACATTATATTGCATCAGGGTTTCCCAAACTGTGTTGTGAAGGAACTGCTGGGGTTTATGAGTTTAATGAAAAGCTAATAATTAATTAAATCATAACAATGTTAAATTAAAATAAATCACTTTAAAGTCAATCAAAATAAAACACTTACCAAGAAAAAGAAAGAATCCAGATTACATGTAATGAGTTACTACTCAACTATTAATACAATTATTAAAACTTCATTCTTTAAGGAATAAACACACATTTCTAACTTTTTGGAAAGTTTGGAAAAATTTCAATAAGTAAAAGATTAATAAATGAACTTGTTTATGTCTTCATTTGATATCCAGTGAGATTTAAATACACAACAGAATTTCTGAGGAAGAAAATAAAAACATTTTAAGACTATTGTAAAAATAAATTTTAATAAATTAAGTTGTTTCTATGCATTCAAATAATTAGACATGCTAAAACAGAATTTGGTAACAATAAAACATATGGTAAATAGGGCCTTGAATATATAATTTTTGTTAAACTTTTAATAAATACATGTGAAATTATGTATTTTTCGTGATTTTAATTAGTCAGACGTGTTTTTAAATGGAATAAAATTCAATTTAACCATTAAAAAGGAGTTCAGAAACATTAAAATGGAAAACAGGAAAAATTTGGGAAAAAATAAAACAAATTTGATAGAGCTCTGATCACAGATCTGTCAGAAATCACCGAACTCATCAAACCTCTGTGATTCTGCCGACGATCACGTCCCCGACCTCACCGTTATACCTGAGAGAGAGAGAGAGAGAGTTAGGGCTGTCAAAATAGCTGAAAAACTAGAATTTTGTACTTAAATATTATCAATATTCGAATTTAAAATACATAATTTCAGTTAGTTGTCTTCTCTCCTGCGGCCACAAGAGGGCGCATCGAGCTAAATATTACTAATGCAGGTTCATTCATAATGTGCATAATGTTTAAAATAATGTTTATAAAGCATAATTAAGTTAAGAAACAAAACCGCATCATGCATGCATGTATAGTTGAATACAAAGCACCGAAAACCAATCACAAAGAGTGCTTTTCTATTTAAAAACATGATGCAGAAAATCATCATAAAGTCTCGAGATATGTTTTTTAAAAGTTGAACTTGCATTAATTTTCCATGCTTTCTAAACATGTGTCTCTTGTGTGAGACGCGAGAGCAACGCTGATAGATGTCTCTATAGATAATGTGATAAATATGTGTTCTGGTTTGACGTAAACAATCTTCTCTGCATTGATGTTGTCTTTTTCTGCAATATTCTGACAGCAGCGCTGCATCTAGTGGCTTCATCTGGATAAGATATGAAAAACATTAAAATGCAACGACACCTACATCGTCATCACATCTCGTGCGCCGCTGATAAAGCTGCCTGAAGCATGTCTAACATTCAAATGCAATGTTTTTGCATTCAAATGTGGATTTTTATTTTAAATTTGACAAATATTCTAAATTAAAAAAAAAATTGACAGCCCTACTGAGTATGTAGTGTAGGGCTGCAACGATTAGTCGACATTATCGACAATAAAAAAAATTGTCGACAAATATTTTTTGTCGTCAAGTAGTCATTTGATCTCAAATGATGTAATGCAAGAGCCTGCAATACTGCAGTTTGACCAGTGTGGCGCTGTAGCACAAGACTGTAGTTCAGCCCTCCTGGATGCAGATCAAGAGAAGAAGACAACGCTTCAGCGCAAACGAACCTGAAGCAATATGTAAATATATGCTGTGTGCTTTCCTCTCAATAAGGAAATAAACAACAAAAACAGACAGCGGTGAGAAAGCAGCAGTTAAGAAAGCATCTGATTACAGCGATGTGATGTTTGTACGGCTCTCCAGTGAAGTCCAGTCACGTTTAGTTATATAGTACTTTATGCAATAGATTTACAGCTTTAAACATGAAAAACCAGAGTCAATGTTGCTTTCAGTTAGAATTACAACTTGATTTTCTGTCATAGAGCAGCTCTCCGGTGTGAAACCAGCTAACGATCAAATCTGTTTATTAGTGGAAAAAAAAAATATTTCATTAAAATGATAGTTTAGTTTGCAGATATTAAAGCTTGATCTAGCTCAAGACTGTTCTGATGATCATAACCCTATAAGGTATTTTAAGAGAGATTATGTTGTGAATAAAATCGTTTATCCAAAAATAAAACGTCTTATCACGTACCTTTATTTTGTTTCTTATCTATATGACTTACAAAAGATGATGTTCGGCAGAATTATGCGTCATTCAGTTAATTTTCCATATAGATAATTACATGGTGAATGAGAGAGTTTCTCTGTCGGTCATCTATTTTGTGTGCCACATATATATATTTGCATAAATTAATTGCATAATAGTTGTAATTACATAATGTGACTTTCAAAAGCTGAAGTGATTACCGTTATATATTTGTTAGAATATGCATAACTCAACATTGTAACTAATTGCAAAAGCTGAATAATCAGTCAATGTCTACTGATTAATCGGTGAAATAATCCACGATTAGTCGATTAATCGGTCTAATAATCGTTAGATTAATCGATTATCAAAATAATCGTTTGTTGCAGCCCTAATGCAGTGTGTATGTGAGTGTAGTGCAGTTGAAGTGTGCACCTGGTCTTCAGGGGTTTGACACAGATGAGCTTGTTGACCCGCTCCACTTCTCCAGCCACTGAAGCTGTGAGTCTGTCTTCATCCATGTATGTGCCATGACCCCTGCGAAGAGAGAGACACACACACACACACACAATCACAATCACACAATCACACACACAATCACACACACACACAATCACACACACAATCACAATCACACACACACACAACACAAAATCACACACACACACACACACAATCACACACACAATCACACACACAAAATCACAATCACACACAAACACACACAATCACAATCACACACACACAATCACACAAAATCACACACACAATCACACACACACACACAATACAACACACACACACACACACACGCACACAATCACAAAATCACACACACAATCACACACACACAATCACACACACACAATCACACACACACAAACACAAACAATCACACACAAACACACACACAATCACACACAAACAATCACACACAAACACAAACAATCACACACAAACACAAACAAACACACACAAACACACACACACAATCACACACAAACACAAACAATCACACACAAACACAAACAATCACACACAAACAATCACACACAATCACACACAAACACAAACAATCACACACAATCACACACAAACACAAACAATCACACACAAACACAAACAATCACACACAAACACACACACACAATCACACACACACAATCACACACAAACACAAACAATCACACACAAACACAAACAATCACACACAAACACACACACACAATCACACACAAACACAAACAATCACACACAAACACACACACACAATCACACACAAACACAAACAATCACACACAAACACAAACAATCACACACAAACACAAACAATCACACACAAACACACACACACAATCACACACAAACAATCACACACAAACACACACAATCACACACACACAATCACACACAATCACACACAATCACACACACACAATCACACACAATCACACACACACAATCACACACAATCACAAACACAATTAGACTATCCAGACTCATATTTCCATAACTCTCAGTAGATTTTCAGACCATATTAAACATCGTCATTGATTTTCTCGAACGCACAAACATACAGAGACCCTAAATTAAAAAATATTAATAAAAAACAGCCTTTTGCATACATACAAGAAACATTGGTGTGCCCTTGAGAAACTACCCTAGTAAATAAGTAATATATTTCAAATGCATTTATTTCATACCAAGTATGATTTAAATCTATTAAGTATACTAGTTTAGTAAACCAGAAGTACAATTGCAGGGTATTTTTATCAAGTACACGACCAGTCAAAAGATCAGTAAGAGTTTTAATCTTCTGCTCACCAAGCCTGCATTTATTTGATCCAAAATACAGCACTAATATTGTGAAATATTTTTACTATTTATAATAACTGCTTTCTATTTGAATATCTGTTAAAATATAATTTATTTCTGTGATCAAAGCTGTATTTTCAGCATCATTACTCCAGTCTTCAGTGTCACGTGATCTTCAGAAATCATAATAATATGCTGATTTGCTGCTCAAGAAACATTATTATTATTATTATTATGTTGAAAACAGCTGAGTGGAAGTTAAAATACAATATTAAAACACTTACTGTTTAAAAACTTTTGACTGGTTGAGTAGACAGATGTATAAATGTATTTCAAACACATTATTTTTCACACATGGGATTTTTTTGCATGCTTATGCATTAAAATTTCTAGCTTTATAAACATATTTCCTTTGTGCATCACTACCATCTTACTATGAATAAAAATAGAGCATGGATGCACATGAATTAATAGAGATCTTGCTCAAAATTTGGTAGTCTCTATAATATCAAGAACTCACAATGTCTGGAAATAAACATAATTTCATACTCTGCTGTCTATATTCCATAATTATTTCCCACACCTGGAAATTACTTAAATCAAATGCCATACTTTACACTCCTTAGTGAACAGAATTCTCCAGATGGACTCTAAAATTATTTTATAGCAGGAAAAACTGATATTAACTATTAAAGTTTTCACTCAGGTCCGTTAAACTCCCCTGATATTTACACACATTCACACGTGACCCGGATGATCACGATAAAGCGCTGTGTTCGCTCAGATAAGAACGCGTTTGTACCTCATGAAGCCCGTGTCAGATGTGATGATATCTCCGGGAACCACCAGGTGTTTGTCATCCCGGTTAGACCGAGATAATGCCGGTGGAATGTGTTTGTGCACCGCCGGGAGCCTCATCTCCGCCGCCATGCTTCTTCTCACCGGAACCGCGCGAAAACGGCAGAGCGCGACCCGACTTCATAATAAAAGCGCAGCTGTATTTGTTTAAAATCAGTCATTCAACGGCATTAATTAGTAAAATAACTTTACTATATACTAACTATATATTAATTAGTTTAAATAACTTTAACGTTATTAAGTACTTTTTAAATTTGTGGTGTAAAACCTGTGAGCTTTTATTTTGTAATGAGATGAGTGTCCGCTAGATAGAAGCATTGGTTTTATTAAACTATCAAGCAAAATATTGGTCATATTGATCATTTAGGCCATAGTAATGTGCGTATGATACAGTATACATGCTGTTTTCATAAATAGGCATTATACTTATTGTTCAACAGAATTTTACAAAGAATGTTTAATTTAAGTTATGAGAGAATAAATGTTTTTTTTTTTTAAATTGGCTAAAATGTTGAAACACGCTTTGCCAAATAAGCATTATTTTTTTCAGTTAATTTACACCCACAAAGGGGCGACGTATCCTGGGGGATACAAACATTAAAATAAAATCAAAAAGTTTTTAAAAAGCATGAAATTGTAGCTGATGGGAGAAACGAATCTTTTCGAAGCTTCGACTCAATTGAACCGATTCACTGTTTCGAAGCGCTCTGCTGGTGTGTAAAAAGTGTGTAAATGCAACAAAAACATTCATAAAAACAGCGTTTAAAAGCCCGTTGCAAATGTTTTATTGAAAGTATAATACATTAAATGCAATAAAAATAATAAAATACCATTAAATACGAAGTCTATGTATAATATGTGGTTTTTAAAATATTTTATATTAATTTGCAAGGCTTTGTTTGTGTTACGGACAGCTTGTATATAGAGGCCAGTAAGAGACTAATAACTACTCATTCCTTTTAATTACACAAATGTTTTGTTAAAATGCAGAGGTGTAAAGTATTGGAGTAAATGTAACTAATTACTGTACTTGAGTATCTTTTCGGATACTTTGTAGTTTTACTGAGTATCAAAGATATTAGCCACTTTTACTCTTTACTCCACTACATTTGATGAGTGTTGCAGTTACACATTACATCTCGCATGGCACCCATAACAGTTTATTTCTGCTACAAAAGATGTGATATCGCCAACTACAGAGCACTGAAAGTACTATATCTTGTGTGTTTTGCCCTTAACTCATCCAAACTTGTCAACAAGGCTATTTTACATGAATATGAGCTCCTTAGCAAGTAGTTGTGAATCACAGGTGTTTTATATGACAGCAGCTGCCAATGAGACCAAAACCAGCACATCCAGTGCAAGAAGACTTTGACTTTTTAATTTTATTTTATTATTGTTTTAAATTATTGTATTATTATTATTTTGCAATTTTGAGGTGTTCAGTTTTAGATAATAAACGTGGTTTCTCTCCTCACAAATCAGCTCTTTCTTGTTTGTTACATGTTCTCTGTGCCTTGTCTAGGACTTTTATGTCACTTCCTGTCTCCCGTGGTGTTTGTAGTCAGTTTGTATCTTCTTGTCTTGTTCAGCTTGTTAGCTAAATAAATACATACACACAACATTGTAGATACACTCACATTTCACTGCTGGTTATACAATCTCTGTATAGTCGTGTATGTGACAAATAAAACTTGAACTTGAACTTGAACTTGAACTTGAACATAAGGCTTTTCATCTGAAGTGGGCGTGTCTTGTCCTGGCCTGCCTTCCGGGGGCGTGGCGGATCGATCGCGTCGCGTCGCGTCGCGTGTCTAGAGATGATGAGCGCCGCGTCGGGTTTCGGTAAAGCGCTGGTCATCATCACCGGAGCGTCGAAAGGCTTCGGCCGGGCTCTGGCTCTGTCCATCGCGCCGCGTCTGGCGTCGGGCTCCACGCTGATCCTCGCGGCGCGATCTGATGATCTGCTGCAGCAGCTGAAGGCGGATCTGAGCCGCGCTCACCCCGCGCTGACGCTCCGCTGCGCCGCCGCTGATCTGAGCTGCCAGGCGGGCGTGGAGAGCGTCATCGCCGCGATCACACACAGCGATCCGGACATCGACCATCTGCTGCTCTTCAATAACGCAGGTGAGACTTTCGCGTTCTCACAGACTTCATCTGCGTTGATTTGACCCAGTGCTACAATAAAAACCTGCTCATTGTATACTGTATATGTACTTTATCAGAGTGTTTTTCTTTAGAAAACTCTTACTTTACAACATTCCTTCCATTCCATTCATTAAAGTACAGATACTTTTTTAATTAACTTGAGTAAAGTAAAAATACTTCACTACTGTCCACCTCTTCTGTTAGTTTACTCATCCTCAGGTCATCCCAGATGTAGATGAGTTTTTTCTTCAGTAGAACACTAAAGAAGCTGAAACCGTGCTCTTTTGGTGATTCACATAATGCAAGTGAATGGGTGCCGTCACTTTTATAATACAAAAAAAGCACAAAAATGAATCCCTGTGGCTCCTGACGATATATCGAGATCTTATGAAGCGAAACTGAACGTTATTTACAGCATTATTACATGTAATCGAGACAAACAAGGAAATCTGATTCTTTACTGATTCTTTTGGACAGTTCGTTTCAAGTAACTGATTCAAATAACCAATTCACCAGTTTGTTAATGTAACCATGCAATGAACATGGATGTTTTACATAAACTAGTCTTTATCAGCTCACCTTTTTACATAAACAATGAGAAACCATGAAAACTTTAATTTGGCCGCTTCATTCAAGTTTTCAGTTCACGCATGCTCATATCAGCGGCTCTTCGGTCCGAGTCGAACTGATTCTTCAGTTCAGTTCATTCATCACAGGATCAGAAACACTGTTGTTCTGATTCATTTCCAGTCAGAGTGACTATCAGGCGTCTGAAAGTGAGTTTGATTGAGTAACTTGTAGATCTGTGCTGCTCGAGCCGCGAACTGATTCAGACGCTTCAGTCTGATTCAAAAGATCCGGTTCAGAAGAATGATTCGTTAGTGAACCAGACATCACTCAGGACTGTTTGCTTGAGCCGAAGCTCTGGATTTAAAGGTAATAATGTTGTAAATAATGTTCAGTTTCAATCGTTTCGCTTCATAAGATCTCAATATATCATCAGGAGCCACGGGGATTCATTTTGTGCTGTCTGATATGCTTTTTTTGGCTCTCAAAGTGACGGTACCCATTGACTTGCATTATATGAATCACCAAGGATCAAAATCTTCTTTACTGTTCAACTGAAGATGAAATGTCTTAGATGGTCTGAGGATGAGTATAACTGTATCCAGGGCCGTTGCTAGTGGGGTGAAAGGTGGTGACAATTCTAGGGGCCCCACAGGGGGCCCAAATCCAGGAATTATACTATATAGGCCCATGTTCTGTGAATAATTCTAATATTTTATTAGTTGTATAACTGAGATAAACCACAAAAACCATGCAATTTGGTTCCATGCTTGTATATTGTACAGTATCTGGTGTGTGTGTGTGTGTGTGTGTGTGTGTGTGTGTGTGTGTGTGTGTGTGTGTGTGTGGGTGTGTGGGTGGGTGGGTGTGTGTGTGGGTGGGTGGGTGGGGTGGGGGGGGCACATCAATATTTTTTCAGGGGGCCCCCAATTCTCTAGCTACGGCCCTGACTGTCTCCCGCTGTAATGTGATGTTAGCGTGTGCTCTGAACGCAGCTTCTCTGGGCGATGTGTCGCGGTTCTGTGGTGACTTCACGGATGTGGATGAGGTGAACTCGTACCTGTCTCTGAACGTGAGCTCCGCTCTCTGTCTGACGGCTGGAGTTCTGCGTGTGATCCCGCGGCGCTCGGGTCTGACGCGTGTCGTGGTGAACATCAGCTCTCTGTGTGCGCTCCAGCCGTTCCCGTCCTGGGTTCTGTACTGCAGCGGGAAAGCGTCCCGGGACATGATGTTCCGTGTGCTGGCGGAGGAAGAACCGGAGCTCCGAGTCCTGAACTACGCTCCAGGTGCGAGATGAGAGTCACTCACAGCTTCACAAAGTACTGTATGACACATGTGTCCCTGCAGCACAAAAGCAGTCATAAGTAACACAGGTATATTTGTAGCAATAGACAACAATACATTGTATGAGTCAAAATTATACATTTTTCTTTTATGACAAAAATCATTAGGATATTAAGATCATGTTCCATGAAGATATTTAGTAAATGTCCTACCGTAAATATATCAAAACTTAATTTTTGATTAGTAATATGCATTGCTAAGAACTTCATTTGAACAACTTTAAAGGTGATTTTCTCAATATTTAGATTTTTTTGCACCCTCAGATTCCAGATTTTCAAATATTGTCCTATCATAACAAACCATACATCAATGGAAAGATTATTTATTCAGCTTTCAGATGATGCATACAATCTCAATTTTGAAAAATTGACCCTTAAGACTGGTTTTGTGCTCCAGGGTCACATATATCGCCTTATATCAAGAGTATTATTGCATTAAAAAACTTGCCCCTTTTAGACTTGAACTTCTATTCATTTACTAACTGCTTGTTTTCTTTAAAAAAAAAACTAACTAACACTAGCTTCTCTAATATTTTTGTATTATATCTATGTTTTCTTTTTATTTATGATACAATTAACAAAAAGCAAAAATAAAATAAAGGCCTCTAACACTAGCTTGCTCTATTCTTTTTCTATTCTATCTGTTTTCTTTTTATTTATTATATAATTTAAACAATAACCTTGCTAGTGTACTGTGTTAAGCTATAACTGAGACTTGTTATAGCACTTACATATCATTGTTCTTTTCTTGGTTTTGATTGCTTCCATTGTCATAATTTGGATAAAAGCATCTGCTAAATGACTAAATATAATAAATCTTAACTATAAGGTGATATACTGCCGTTCAAAAGTTGGGATCAGTAAGGTTTTAATGGTTTTAAAGAAGTTTTTATGCTCATCAAGCCTGCATTTATGTGATCACAAATACATAAAAGACAGTAATATTGTGAAATATTATTCTATGTGAATATGTGTTAAACTGTAATTTATTTCTGTGATCAAAGCTGTATTTTCAGCATCATTACTGCAGTCTTCAGTGTCACATGATCTTCAGAAATCACAGGTTTCCAACATTAAAAATCTTTCTGATCCCAATCTTTTAAACAACAGTGTGTCTATATATATATATATATATGTATGTATCACATGTCTACATTCTGTGGGTAGATTAAGATACAAGTTTATAACATATTTCAAAGTTATATGAAATTGTCGCAATTGCATTTTTACTTCATATGACAATATATTACATATATGGAAATGTGACATATGTGCATATATTACATTTGTTCATGGGTTGTTTCTGCCACAGAATAAAAAAGATAATTGTGACTCTTCATAGAAAAAAAACCTCAGAATTGCTGGAAAAAAAAGTCAGATTTGTGAGAAACTTGCAGTTGCAAAAAAAAGGTCAGAATTGTGATTGAATAAGTTACAACTATCTTTTTTTCTGTGGTGGAATGAATATATTTGTACTGATATGAAGAGTGCTTTTGTTGTGCATGATAATCATTTGACCGTAAACATAAAAAAAACACAATGCATTTGCATTTTTAATGCATTTATAAAACAAAGCTATTTTAAGCTATTTCTCATATCATGCATGTATTTTTATTTGACTCTAAATCTTTAAAACTAAAACGGGAAACCATTTTTGATGGCAAAAAAATCCATGTAAAAAGATTTTCTGGCCAAATGCATGCGCTGTGTCAGAAAAGGCATGTGAAATGTAGTGTGACTGTGAAAAGGCTTTGGTTTTGATTGCAATCTTACATGCTTCACAGCAGCTGTGTTCAGTCAGGATTCACATGCATGTCTCTGGCAGGGTTATCTGATGTCTCAGCTCTCGTGCATGTATATATCTGTATTAACGGTGTGATTGTGTCGCTCCGCAGGGCCGCTGGACACAGACATGCAGCTGCAGGCGAGGAGCAGCTCTGCAGACGACGCTCTGAGAAACTCCTTCAGTGTCATGCATGCTCAGGGTCAGCTGCTCACCTGTGACCAGTCCAGCAGCAAACTCATACAGGTCCTGCTGGACGACAAATACACCTCTGGAGCACATCTGGACTTCTATGATTTATAGAGCTCGTGCCTTAAACAACTGCTCGTTCTGTCTGTTCATCAGCGAGCGTTTGATTAATGATCTGTAACGTCTCTCTGATGTCGTCACGATACTGAAAAAAGTGACCCTGGAGCACAAAACCAGTCATAAAGATCAATTCTTTTGATTTATAGATATATGCATCATCTGAAAGCTTAATAAATAGCTTTCCATTGATGTATGGTTTGTTATGATAGGACAATATTTGTAAATCTGGAATCTGAGGGTGTCAAAAAAATCTAAATATTGAGAAAATCACCTTTAAAGTTGTTCAAATGAATTCTTAGCAATGCATATTACTAATCAAAAATTAAGTTTTGATATATTTACAGTAGGAGATTTACAAAATATCTTCATGGAACATGATCTTAATATCCTAATGATTTTTGTCATAAAAGAAAAATGTATAATTTTGACTCATACAATGTATTGTTGTCTATTGCTACAAATATACCTGTGTTACTTATGACTGGCTCCAGGGACACATATATCAATAAGCATAACTGGTATTGCTGTATTGAAACTGTTTCAAATATTTCAATATCAAAAATGTGACATTTTGACCACGCTGTGTTCATTAAAGTGATGATCCTGTGAACATCATAAGGACTTTATATTACACAGTATTTCTGGACCAAACGAACGCTGTCTGTTTATGATTGTTTGCCGTATGTTTCTTCAGTATGTTCTCAAACTCATGTTTGTTTACTAAAGATATCTTTCTGTTTCATAAATAAGACTTCTATATATAAATGTTACTTATGTTATCCATATGTGGTGCATTTTATTCTGCATTGTTGACTTTGTCTTGAATTGCTAGCCATATTTGTTTATATCATTCATAGTTTTTAAGAATCTTTTTCTAAGTTTTGTGTGTATTGGGTTGAGTATTCAGATTAATAATGTAATATTTATTGCTGTATTTTAAGTTCTCATCTGTGGGTTTATATCTTTATATACAGATCTTTATAACGCTGTTGTTTCTCTCCGTCATGTTTGTGTTGATCGTGTCTCTGGAAGCTTCTGAGCATATCATATTCTCATATTCATATTCATATTCTCTCTCCACACGTCTGGACGAAACACATCTGTTTGGAGAGATGACACTTTTTCTGAAAATCAATCAAGTTTGGAAGCTGTGGATGTAAATCTGATAAATAAGGAGCATTTGGCATCAGAGAGCTGCTTTCATAATGGCATAATGTCTTAAAAATCATTCTTGGGAACATCTTCAGCTATAGAAAGTATATATACAAGCATTTTAATTTTTTCACCCTTTCACAAATTAAACAAATCAGAGGATAAAGTCTTAAAACATGACATTTCGGCATTAAATGTTGCATGCACTGCACAAAATTATATCTTTCTCAGTATATTTGTCTTGTTTTTGAGTACAAATATCCTTAAATCAAGTTTATTTGAGATGCAAAATGAAGACATGAAGTCTTTTTTTAATCATGGACTTACTTAATTTTGATCAATTTCTCAGAAAACAAGACTTACTATGTTAAGTCATTAAGCTTCTTCAGTAAATGTGTCTTGATTTAAGAATCTGAATAAAAATACTGAGGAAAAGCATAGTTTTTTCTATTTATTTATTGCAATGTGATTAGAACGTACAGTAAAAGTTATTTCAGTGTTCTTGAGAGCAAAGCTATTCAAGCTTATATTGCATTAACTAACATTAAACTATGGGTTTTCTAACTACATGTCGTTCTGACATATTCCCACATTTATTGATAAGTTTGGTGCCACTCAAAAAGTCCTGTAATACATTTACATTTAATCATTTAGCAGACGCTTTTATCCAAAGCGACGTACAAATGAGGAGAACAATAGAAGCAATCAGACCATCGAGAGAGCAACAGTATACAAGTGCCATGACAAGTCTCAGATAGTCTAGCACAGTACACGTAGCTAGGAATTTTTTTATTTTTATTAAATAGAATAGGTAAGTGTTAGTATTAGTTAGTCAAGTGCTGGCGAAAAAGATGTGTCTTTAGATGTTTTTTGAAAATGGCTAAAGACTCAGCTGTTGGAATTGAGATCGGGAGGTCATTCCACCAGCTGGACACAGTCCAGAGGTCCGTGAGAGTGATTTATTGGTACCTCTTTGGGATGGCACCACAAGACGTCGTTCACTTGCAGAACGCAAGCTTCTGGAGGGCGCATAAGTTTGAACTAGCGAGTTTAGGTATATTGGTGCAGTGCCAGTTGTGGTCTTGTAGGCAAACATCAGTACCTTGAATTTGATGCGAGCGGCTATTGGTAGCCAGTGTAACCTGATGAAGAGAGGGGTAACGTGAGCTTTTTTCAGCTCATTAAAGACCACTCTGGCTGCTGCATTCTGGATCAGTTGCAGAGGCTTGATAGTACATGCGGGAAGGCCCGCCAAGAGAGCATTACAATAGTCCAGTCTGGAGAGAACAAGAGCTTGGACGAGGAGTTGTGCGGCTTGCTCTGACAGGAAGGGCCTAATCTTCCTAATGTTGTATAAGGCAAATCTGCAGGACCGGGCCGTTGTAGCAATATGTTCTGTGAAGCTTAACTGATCATCGGTCACAACTCCAAGGTTCCTGGCTGTCCTGGAAGGAGTTATGGTTGACGGACCCAGCTGTATAGAGAAGTTGTGGTGAAGTGATGGGTTGGCGGAGAACACGAGCAGTTCTGTCTTAGCAAGATTGAGCTGAAGGTGATGGTCCATCATCCAGCTAGAAATGTCACTCAGACAGGCTGCAATGCGAGCAGTTACCGTCGGATCATCTGGTTGGAATGAGAAGTAGAGTTGAGTGTCATCAGCATAGCAGTGGTAGGAAAAGCCATGCTTCTGAATAACCGATCCTAATGACGACATGTAGATGGAGAAGAGAAGTGGTCCAAGCACTGAGCCTTGAGGAACTCCAGTAGCAAGAAGTTGTGACTTTGAAACCTCACCCCTCCAAGACACTCTGAAGGACCTAAAAGGAATAAGAATAAGAGTAAAACACCCTGTTTTTGTTCATTTTGCTCTTTAAACATTAAGAGTTTTGGGGACGGTCTGTAAGTGGCACATTTGCGTTGATATATCTGGACAAAACAATGGTTTTGGTAAAAAAATATGGGTTGCATTTTATATTAGCTGACTTAAACTATGGATTTACTGTGTATCTACGTGTTGTAATTTCCATCACAGCAAACAAATTTGGGTCATAACAAAGTCTTACAAAGTCTGAATTCATAATTTCACTAATTAAAGCCTTAAATCATAGGAGAAAGTCTTAAATAAAATCATAATATTTTGGTATTAAATGCTGCATGCAATGCAATGCAAAAAAAAAAGATTACCTTTCTCAGTATTTTTGTCTTGTTTTCAATACAAATATCATTAAATCAAGATAGACGTACTTGAGATGCAAAATGAAGACATGAAGTCTTTTTTAAATCATTAATCAACTCAACTTTGACTCATTTCTTCAGAAATCAAGAGTGCTTATGTGAAGTCATTTTAATTCATCAGTAGATTTATACTTGGATTGGAAGAATCTTCAGCCAAACGAGACCAAAATCTGAGAAAGAGCTCTTTATTACTCTTTTCTGATAGGAAACGTTTTATCAGTGTTTCTAGAGCTATTCAACCCTGTTTAAATGAGCTGGGCATTAACTTTAACATTAAATATGGTTTTCTATATACATGTTGTTCTGGGAAACGTGCTGCTAATGAGTTTGAGGTGCGGTAAGGTACACTGTAAAAAAAGACCGTGATTTTAACGGTAAAAAACTGTGAAAATGCTACAGTAAAAAACTGTTAAATGGTTAACGGTAAGTTCCCCTAATATATACGGTGAAAAACTGTAATAGACATTTCAGACAATTTTACGGTGAAAAACAATGTATAATTTACAGCAAATAACCGTAAACTGACGTTCTCAGAATTCATTGCATTACAAATCTGATGTTTTTTCTTTGAAATAACTGTTTCTTCTTAGTTTTTTCTTATTAGTTATGTTTATTAGGGTTGCGTAATGTTGTTAAATTAATGTTTATTGCATATTTCAGTCTAATGAGTGTCATCATGATGGTGTTTAGTGTTTGTGTGAATGACGCTGTGCTTCTTCTATATACTGTATGTTATTATTGCTTTTGGTGGTTATCAGTGTATTACAAAGATATAAAACAGATTTCAGTACTTCAATATGTTGGTATATTAACATTATATCACTTAATGAAATTACGGTTAAAACTGTAACTGTACCGTATTTTTTACGGTAGAACCACAGCTGCTGTTTTTTACCGTAAATTTTACAGATTTTTTTTTTTTACAGTGTAGGGTTATAAGGCTATATATAAGTGTTAGGTTTGGGGGTAATGGTTTGGGTTATGTAATTAACCCCTAACCATTTGTAGTGTAACTATGTTAATTAAATGCAAGTACTTTAAATGTAATCACAATGCACCAACATTCATGTCCATATTGACTATATACTGTATCAATGTCATGAATCCGGTCCATGGACTTCCATTCGCTCGCCACCAGAGGTCACTCTTCCATCATATTGACTCTCACACTACACAGACTGTTCCACATTACCTTGCACTACAGTTCCCATGATACATTGCACTAAATACACACAGCTGTCTCAATCACACGCTCACACCTGAGAACTATCACACACCCTACATAACCATGGACGTCCTCTTCCTCCGGGCCGAGTATTGATCTGCGTATAGCTCTCTTCTAGCGCTAGCTGCCGTACCGTGCCATTCCGTGTTTCTGTTTAGTTCCAGTATTGTCCTGTGTTTATCACTCCCCTAGTGTTAGCTGTGTTTTGGAACCCGTTTCTTATTTTCTAGTCTGTGTTCCCTGGATTTACCCCTGTCTCACCGTTCGGACTCTGTCTATGCTCTGCCTGGATTATTTCTGTGTACCTGGACTATCTCTCTGCCTTGCCCTTTGGATATTGTTCACGCCTTGCCTGGATTATTGCTCACGTCTCGGATTACCCCTCGTCTAGCCCTCTATATACCTGTTTGCCAGTTGTTCGACCCTGCCTGTATTTTTGACCTTGTTTCTAAATAAAGCTTGCAATTGGATCCTCACGTCTCGTTCGCCCCGTTACAGAACCGTATTTTTTACGGTAGTATACCGGCCAACCACAGCTGCCTGTTTTTTACCGTAAATTTTACAGAATTGTTTTTTACAGTGTAGGGTTATAAGGCTACATATAAGTGTTAGGTTTGGGGGTAATGGTTTGGGTTATGTAATTAACCCCTAACCATTTGTAGTGTAACTATGTTAATTAAATGCAAGTACTTTAAATGTAATCACAATGCACCAACATTCATGTCCATGCTGACTATACTGTATCAAGTAGTTAAAGCCACGTAATATAAAGTGTGTCCCAATAAACTGTTTTTAATGTCAATGTAAAATATGAGACGTGTGATATGTGAAGAAATTTAGCTACGAAAGAATTCGGCTAATTTATTACAAATCTAATAAAATGTTAAAGAGCAGGTGCAATATATACAACTCTTTAATATTGAAGTAATGAAGGTTTGAGACGTGATGGAAATGAACCTTTAATCACATAAATAGTTGAGAAAAATAAAAAATAAATAAATAAAATAAATTTAATCTCTTAACAATAGTTTTTTAGTTCTTCTCAGTAAAGATAGTTTTTTTAACCAACGTATATTTGTGTGTTCATGCAATGATTGTCTTATTTTATTGATAGAAAATATCTTGTCACATCAACTGACACAACAATTACTGTCATTGAGGCAATTTATTTATTATTTATATACATATGTGTAAAACAAAAAGTCACCACATTATCAATTTTATGTTTATTTATGACAAAGAGTGAATTAATGTGAAGATGCAAAAGCCTACAATATGACATTTTCATCTAAAATGAGCATTTTTTTATCAGGCTCCTATGTTTAGGTTCAGTATTTTACTGTAATGGCAATATATAGGTCCTTTCTATGAAATTAAAGTGAAATACCTGAACA
>CM049842.1:845315-857815 GCA_027422415.1 Schizothorax lantsangensis
TTCAAATGAAAGTATCTTAGCAATGCATTATTACTAAACAGAAATTAAGTTTTGATTATTTTACTTTAGGAAATGTACAAAATATCTTCATGGAACATGATCTTAATATCTAATGATTTTTGTCATAAAAGAAAAATGAATAATTTTGACCCATACAATGTATTGATGGCTATAGTGCTACAATATACCTGTGTTACTTATGACTGGCTCCAGGGTCACAAATATCATCTGCGATAATATCGTAATTGTTTGTTTTAACAATGTGTGATTTGACATTATTGAGTATATTGCAAAAACCAAAACCAACACAGAGAGAGTGCACACATTCATTAACACAACGATGAAGTCAGTAGTGCGCATTTACAGTACGTTCTTTCACTGCAATGATTCAGTCTATAAAATACAGTTAGAATGATCACCAAATTCAAGATATGGGGCAGAAAGTGTATATATTTATATCATTTCATATAGTTAATCAGTAGCACACAAAGAGATGTTTTCTCTAAAATTCAGCATGAATACAAATAATAATTATTTGTTCAACAAACAAGTTAATAGTAATACTTATGTTTCAGACACCATATTGCCTGTTTTTCCTCTATTTCACCAACAAAAATAATTCCAAACACAAAAACATAGCAGTGTTTTGTTCCTGAATGAATCAATCGTTGAAATGATTCGGTTAACAGTGACTTGCTGCCACCTACTGGCGGGTTTAATTTTACATTTAAAGTATCTTTTTATTTTTAAAATGACTTCAAATATCAGTATTCAACATTTTATGTTAAATATATCAAAACAATATTTATGCATTTGTAATTGCATGGTAAATGCATTCATGTCCTGCATTAAATAGTGTGTAAATACAATAAATAAATAAATAAACAATAAATAAGCCACTTCAGACGCAGCTTCTGTGTTTCCTCTGCATTGCAAATATTAATTTAGCTGATACTGTTTTAATTTGCTTGGTAACAGCCCAAATGTCTTATCATTCTAATTGACTGATTAAATGTAATAATTTGACACAAAAGATGATGCACACTTTTAGAAAATGCTCATAAAGTTAAAAATCAATGGAATAGATTAATTCCTATCACTGCTGTGAACTGAGCACCACACAGAATATGAAGAATATTATTTTTTTTACACGGTAGTCAGATATCAGCACAATAACACACTTGACAAAACATTGCCTAATTGTCGTTATCGATAAAACCCCAGATAATATGTAGATGTTATTTATTGTCAGTATGGCAGACACCACCCCTATCCCAGCTTGCTCAGCTGAGCTCAGATCAGAAAGATGTTCTCTGGTCCTCAGATTACTGTAATGGCTTCACGCTGAGCGATCAGAGGGGTCTGCAGGCCGTGGGCGTGGGTCCCTCTTTCCTAACCTGTGTCTGGTCAATCACGACTGCTGGCCCAACTGCAACCGTCATCCTCAATCCTGGCAAGTGAGTGATGACAATTCATATCAGCTGCTGTGAAATCATGTGAGTACGTGTGAATCCAGACCTAACTGTGTGTTTCTCTCCTGCAGTCAGACGCTTGGACGCTTCATTGCACTCGAAGAGAAGGTGGGTTGGTGTGACACTAACATCTGCCCTTTGACCCCTGACTTACTGACAGCATGCATCCATGACCTTAAAGAGACAGTACACCCCAAAAATGAAAATTCTGTCATCATTTACTCATCCTCAAGTAGATCTAACTAAACCTGTTAGAATGTGTTTGTTCCTGAAAACAAAGAAGATATTTGAAGAAAGTTTGTAATCAGGCTGTTTTGGGACAGCATTGACTTCAATAGTAGGAAAAAAATACTGCTCTGTTTCCTCATTCTTCAGAATATCTTCCTTTGTGTTCAGAACAAACACATTCATACAGGTTGGATCTATTTGAGGATGAGTAAATGATGACAGAAATTTAATTTTTGGGTGCACTGTCCCTTTAACAGAGCAGCTACACGTGTTTTGGGTGTACTGTCCCTTTAACAGAGCAGCTACACGTGTTTTGGGTGTACTGTCTCTTTAACAGAGCAGCTACACGTGTTTTGGGTGCTCTGTCTCTTTAACAGAGCAGCTACACGTGTTTTGGGTGTACTGTCTCTTTAACAGAGCAGCTACACGTGTTTTGGGTGTACTGTCTCTTTAACAGAGCAGCTACACGTGTTTTGGGTGTACTGTCTCTTTAACAGAGCAGCTACACGTGACAATTCTGTCCTTATTTACACACATCGTTTCAAACCCGGATGACTTTCGTTCTCTTTCCATGTGATTACAGTGAATGGGACTCAAACATTAATGCTTCAAAACAGACAAAAGCATCATAAATTTAATGACTTTTTTATTGTTTTGTGATCTTGACAGTCCTCACTTACCTTCATGATATCAAAAAGAGAGGGCAGGATTCAAAGAGATCAAATTTTGCATTATTTAAATACAGGGGCGGTTCTAGCCCACAGTAACTGGGGGGCCAGACCGGGGCCACTTGTGCTTTTAGGGGGCACAATTTTAAAATTCATCTTAACTCACTTTAAGTATTATTCATACAGTCATTTTTTACCATGTCATGTATCACTGCAATCTCTGGAAGTAATCTATAACAATTTCAACTAAATTAAATATTTCATCATGATTCATTTATTTAACAAATAATTTTTTATTGTAGTGCCAGGGGCATTATGCACTCATTATCTTTGAGGGGCAAGAGTAAGGGGGGGGGGGGGGCTCTCATGCTTGTCATGTGACACACAGCAGCCACAATACCACTGTATAACTGATACAGGCTTATGTCCTACCTGAAAAAAATAAAACCATCACAGAAAATTGTTATGGTTTCCTCCACTACAAACCCATTACAAACATTACAAACCATCAACATTTAACCATTCAAAAATGTTTTTCTGTAGTGGTTTTGAGACATATTTCCATTAGGATTATTGGTTTTAACAAGCCACCAATAGAAGTGACCAATTACCAGTAGAGACCAACAGGATCCATTAAAGTTTACATTAAAACCAATACAAGTCCCATTATGACCAGTAAAACCATTACTAATTTTGTAATGGTGTCTATTGTTTTTTTCAGCAGGGTTTTATTTATTTTATTTTATTTTTTTATTCGATATATCCCAATAATGTTTTGCACCTTTGTAGATTATGTTATATGGTCTATGGGCGATAGGCAAAGTTAAAGATACTGTAATCTATTAACTACGCATAAAAGCCCATCTTTTTCTTAAGTACAGATATGGGTGTCATCATGCCATAAAAAACTTTTAATACGACTGACTTGTATTTAATGTGAGTAATAAAACATTGTAAGTTACTAATTAGCCTATAAACACTTTCATTTAACAAAAAGAGAGCAAATAACGTTTAACAATATCAAAGAACATTTTCACTTCAGTCCAGGGAGTCCTAATAATCTCTAAAGCTGTTTACACTGTGAAATTAATATCTTACTTACATTCATAAGTACATTAATATCTTACATTCATTGTTTCTGATGAGCGAATTAGAGAATTCAGTCAGCCAGCGTGCGGGGTGATGAAACAGCGTGTTTCAGCGATGACTCATCTGAACGCCTCTGATTGGTCCTTGCATTCATAAGCTAAACAGAATCGAATGTGATTGGTTATAATGCGCAGTGCTTTAAAAATGTGCGTGTCTCTGGCTCTGTGCCAGCCAGCGAACGCAGATTTGAATTTAGCAGCTGGTGATGTTTTTCTTTTTATATACATATAGTTTACAGACAAACTGCGCATTCACCCAAAATGTTTGCTGTGATATGATTCCAAATTAGGGGGCCAAAAGGGGGCCAAGCTTGTTTGACAGGGGGCACTGGCCCCCCCTGGCCCCCCCCTAGAACCGCCCCTGTTTATATATATTTTGAATTAGATTTTATTTTTTATGTTTTCGGTTTTCACTTTAATTTAAATTCAAGTTTGTAGTAATTTTTTGTGCATTTGTCATGTTTTTTGTAAATATGTCTATATAGTTTTTCTAATGAAATATATATATATATATTAGTGCTGTCAAACGATAATATCGCATCCAAAATAAAAGTTTTGTTTACATAATATATGTGTGTGTGCTGTGTATATTAATTATGTATATATAAAGACAAACACACATACAGTATATATTTTGAAAATATTTACATGTATATATTTATATTCATATAAATTATATCATATACAAATATATTTAATATATAAACGTAACATATTTTTCTTAAATATAACATGCATTTTGTGTTATACATAATTAATATACACAGCACACACACATATATTATGTAAACAAATCTTTATTTTGGATGTGATTATCGTTTGACAGCACTAATATATATAAGCATATATATAAATATAAGTATAAATAAATAAGTATATATGAAGAGTTAATTTGCATAAACAGATAACTCTGTTTTTAACAATTTTCAGAAATCATGTTTTTTTATTGTGTATTCCAATTAATCTTAATAAAACTGCAGTTGGGTTATTTGACTAGGTTAAAAAATAACTAAAAAACAATACAGCTAACTAACAAGAAAAACATGATAAAAACATAATAACAATAAAACACATGATTTTTGATTTTTTATTTGTTTTTGCAAATAAACTCTTCATATATACTTATTTATTGTATTTATCCACTTATTTTGTTTCAAGTAAAAAAAAAAATTTTTTATAGTTATAGTTTTTAGTTTATGATAATAACCCTGCTTCACCTGAGAAGAAAGTCATACAAGTTTGGAACGATATTTTTGAGTAATATCTTTTTCTTTTCTTCTCTAAATGCATTGAAATGTACTACAGTATGTAAAGTGACCTTGAATTATATAAATAAGCTATATAAATAAAACAGCTTCTTCTACAAAATATATAAATGTACTATTTGTTGTTTGGTCATCATAATGTATTATCTAATGCTTATTTATACAACTTGAAATGTTAAAAATATATAGTTTATGCTAAAAAATGAACATAATGTAAAAGTGCATTCGCAGTTTAAATGCAATAATCAGCGTTTATGAACTGTATTGGAAAGTGTTACCAGCTAAAGTGCTGAAAACACAATAATAAGAGTAAGAGCTACTCATAATTAGTGAATATTAAATAAAACAGTTCTAGTCATTGTTATTAAATCTAAGCTCTGATTCATTCTTGTCTATCACGTTCACAGCAGATTCGCTCTATTTTTTGGCATATTTTTGATTTGAATTGTCATGTGAGCGGCTAAAATCTCTCTGTAGGGTTATTTGTGTCTTACTAACTAACACAAGCAGTGCATTGTAGATGTATTTTTGTGTGAGAGCGCTCTCTCTGTGACTCGAGGCAGGATCGAGCTGAGGACTCTGGGGAAGATCTCTGAAGGACAAGAGCTGACCGTCAGCTACGTGGACTTCTTAAACGTCTCCAAAGACCGCCAGCAGCTGCTGGAGAAGCAGTATTACTTCCACTGCAAGTGTGAGCACTGCTCCAGCGGCATCAAAGATGAGCTGATGACGGCCGTCAGAGACCGAGACGGACACAAGGTTCACATCAGATCTGTGCTGCAGTGAATACACAGAGACGTCTGAATTCTCTAAAGCAGTTTGTGTTTGTTTGGAGATGAAAGAGATGATAATACAGTCATGATAGAGTGTTTGAGAGACTCCTCAGGTTACTTTAGAAATGTAATCGGTTACAGATTACAAGTTACTCTATTTAAAATGCAATACAACTATTTCGGTTACTGTATTAAAGTAGTGTAGCTGATTACATTTCTGAAAGTCTAATGAATGAATGTTTAATCATTTTGAAATAACTAAAGCAGGCGGGGTTAATCTTACTGACTCATTACTGTCAGATATGCAAAATCATTGAATTAAGATTATAATAATTTAATTTTAAAGCACAGCCGCCTCAAAATCAGACGTCAGCACCTCGTTTCTGAGGTAAATCAAAGTTGGATAAAAACATAGAAACTGTTTAATAGCTTGTTGAAATCAGATCTTTGCATAGTTATGAAACACTGGCATCTAACAATGCTTTGGAAAAAACAGTTAATCCAAAAAATAAAGCATAAACATAAACCAAAATACGAAATAAAACAGTTATTGATTTAAGCATATGTCCTAAAAACATTGGTGTCTCATATTTTAAAGCAGTCAATGCAATTTTGGAAAGAAGTCAATCAAATCTGTATGTGTGTGAAAATATTCAACCCTGTTTGTAATTGTTAATATTTTCATAAGTATCTGTAATATGTGACAAGCACAAAACAAGTCATAAGGGTCAATTTTACAAAATTAAGATTTATACATCATCAGAAAGCTGAATAAATAATATTTCCATTGATGTATGGTTTGTTATGATAGAACAATATTTGTAAATCTGGAATCTGAGGGTGCAAAAAAATCAAAATATTGAGAAAATCATCTTTAAAGTTGTTCAAATGAAGTTCTTAGCAATGCATATTACTAATCAAAAATTAAGTTTTGATATATTTATGGTAGGAAATTTACTAAATATCTTCATGGAACATGATTTTACTTAATATCCTAATGATTTGTGTCATAATTCTTTTTTTGATAATTTTGACTCATACAATGTATTGTTGTCTATTGCTACAAATACACCTGTGTTACTTATGACTGCTTTTGTGCTGCAGGGACACATATTTCTCAGTAGCTGTAACAGATTACAGTTATTTTGTTATTAAATGATGTAATTCCGTTACCTGTAACTGGCAGTGACACTAAGGTTTGTCTGTATTTATGTCAGTTTTTGTGTATTGTTATATTGGTTTTATGGTTCGTCTGTCTGCAGCCGTCTGCTGATGTGATGAAGGCCGTGACAGAGTTTCAGTCTTCAGGCTCTGGTTAAGATCGAAGAGGCTCGTACTGAAGGAAACTTCCATGAGGTGAGTCTAACATCATCCTGATTTCACACAGATTTAAGAGCTGAAACACTGGTGTTTATTACATACTAGAAACAAAGAGGATCTAAACAGCTTCCATACGTCAGCAACGAGCTCTACACTAAACTGAAGTGACATCAAAACTATTATATTTTGGGCCCACATTTAAAAAAAATTAATATTAAAGATGTGAAGCTTAATTAAGCATTTTTTCCCCAAATTGTATTATGATTTGATTCAAATTTAATAATAATAATAAAAAACAAAAAAGATTTAATATTTTTATTAGTGCTGTCAAATGATTAATCACATCCAAAATAAAGTTTTTGTTTACATGATATAAGTGTGTGTACTGTGTATATTTATATAAATACACACACATACAGTATTTATTTTGAAAATGTTTATTATATATATTCATATAATTATAAATAAATATATTTAATATATAAAAATAAAAAAATTCTGAAATATATACATGCATGCGTGTGTATTTATATATACATAATTAATATATACAGCACACACACATATATTATGTAAACAAACACTTTATTTTGGATGTGATTAATCGTTTGACAGCACTTATTTTTATATATATATTTTTAAAGACTTCATATTTATTTAAAACAAATGTCTTTATACATAAGCCAAAATGTTACTTGATTTAATTTTTTTTGGCTTTTTACAACTTAATTTCACCATAAACAATCAGCTGTAATATAATTTCCACTTTAGATAAAACTAATTAATTTTATTTATTTAATGTTTAATTTAGCTTACTATAAATGTACAGTAACTTTGAAGGACCTTGATGTTGTTTATTGTGATTTCTTTGTAAAGTCTACATAATATATTGTGTTATATACTAACAAAACATAAATAAAAATACACACATGCAGCAAATTAATAAAACTTTTTCTTATTTTTTGTTAAAAAAAAAAAGTTGGGCAAACTTAAACGTTTTTTAAGTTTTCTCAACTTCTAGTTTTAAGTTTATGCAACAAAAAGTTGAGAAATATCCTAAAAAATAAGTTGAGAAAACTCATAAATCTGCTGAAGCTGGTTGCCTTTTATTTTTTTCTATGCAGAGTGTTGTTTACTTTAGACAAACTTAATTTTCTACTTAATATCACTTCATTCCAGTGATATCGTGGACTTGATTGCACAGATTCTATTAGAACTGAACTGATCTGGATGATAACATCACTGAATCAACGATGAACTGACTTTAACTGATAATTGAGTGTTTATTATTGTCCTTTTGCATTATTACACACGATTTAACACTGTAAAGCTGCGTTGACACAATCTGTATTATTAAAAGCACTTGATAAATAAAGGTGACAAACATTTACTGAACAAAACAGGTTTAAACCATGATTAAAGACTAAAGTTAAAGAGCAGGTCATATGGTATTTTAAAGTGTCCTAATATTGTGTTGGAGTCCCCTACAACAGCTTTAAATGCATCTAAGCTCAGAAAACGTCATTTTCTCAGAATATACATTTAATATCAGAAACATTTGTCAATGATTTCAAAACGTTTTATTCAAAGCAAGTTTGCCACAATTGACAAAGCATGCACCTTTACATAAAACAATAATATAGTGCTTAAAATAATGACATTTAGAGCTTTATTTCCAAGTGTGCTTACGCTAGTAAAAAAAGCAGCATATTTAAAATACATTTATTTCATACCAAGTATAGTTCAAATCTATTAACATATTTACTGATAGGTAACTCAAGACTTGCTGATATTAAAAATGATAGTTAAACTTTATTTGGTGTTATACAATTGTACAATTCTTAATATAAAGTCTAACGTGTTTTATGCACTTTTGATGAGAATCGTATGATCTTTGAATAATATCAGACTTTAAATGCAAAATATTTCAAGTGTACCTGAAGTATAGTTCCACTTTAGCACAATCAAATATATTAAGTATGTCTTTAATTGAACTTCTGCACTATTAAAGTGCATTAAGTATAAAATTAGCAGTTCAATATACCAGTTTAGTATACAAAAAGTACAATTGCAGGGCATTTTATTAAGTGCATAAATATGTGTTTGTAATATACTTAACATGAAATAAATGTATTTCAGATACATATAAGTATATTTATTTTTCACTATACACACACAAGGACTTTGTCTTACGCTGATGATACACAAGGCAACTTTTTGAGCAATGTTGCCGGGCAGCTTTGGTTAATGTTACCATCAATGGGCTACCAGGTGAGACACAGAGCCCCGACTGATCTAAAATACCCAGGTAGAAATTAGTTACCTATTCTCAGTGGGAAAGTGCCCAAGCAAACCTGCTCAAAAAAAAAGTGGCCTTGCAAAATTGCTCAAAAAGTTGCCTCGTGTATCATCAGAAGCTGACAGAAGCTTCAGTACACAGACAAGTGACAAGACACAGATCACAAATAAACAAGTGATTAAATATGAATATATGAAAACACTAGACAGTATATTGGTGTGATTAACAGCTGGTTTGGTGCTGTAGGTGGTGAAGCTCTGTCGTGAGTGTTTGGAGAAGCTGGATCCTGTGTTTGGAGACACAAACCTGCATCTGTTACGCGTCCTCAGCATCGCCAGCGAGGTTCTGTCCGTCATGCATCAGTTCAGTGAAGCTGCGGGATACGCACAGCGTGTGCTGGACGGATACACGTGAGTCAGTCCCTGATCTGCTGGAACAGGGCCGGATTTATGCAGAAGCACTATATATGATCCCTCATCCAGAGGCCTAAGTGCAACGAGGAGAGATCGATGCACTGAGAAGAGATCCAGGCAGACTTTTCGTAAAATTATATTTTTTAAAATCTATTATTATAAGTATATATAAGTGATAATGATTACAGATGATTAAATGTAAAATATGAAAATTAAAAGAAAAGATTAAAAATGAATACAATATGCAAACTGAGAGAATGTAAAATGTGACCACAAAACCATAAGGGTAATTTTTTGTGAAATTGAGATTTATTCATCATCTGAAAGCTGAATAAATACTCTTTCCATTGATGTATGGTTTGTTATGATAGGACAATATTTGGCTGAGATACAACTATTTGAAAATCTGGAATCTGAGGGTGCAAAAAAATCTAAATATTGAGAAAGTTGTCCAAATGAAATGAAGTATACATATTGCTAATAAAAAATGAATTAGACTGCATTAATAACTGCATTAGCCTGCATATCAATGCTCAAACCTCTGTTATTAGCTCTAAAATGATGTTTTGGAAGGTTTGGAGTGAGGTGCATAAATTAGTTTTTAATTGATTGAGTCAGTGTGGAAGAACTTGACTGGTCTGCATAAAACCAAGTCCTAATCCCAGTTTAACACCTCTGGTGTGATGACGTAAATGCAGACCTTGAGCCAAAAACTCATCACCAAACACCAATGACTTGTACATACACTATATAGACAAAAGTATTGGCACCCCCTTCTTTAGAACAGAAAAATGCACTTCCAAATCTGTGGCAACAACGATGGGAACATAATTCATGTATTTAAAAATTGTATTTCATCTCTGTTCAACAGTTTTGTAAGTGTCTAAAATGACTGAACCCATATGTACAAGTCATTGGTGTTTGGTGATGAGTTTTTGTCTCAAGGTCTGCATTTACAGTCACACCAGAGGTGTTAAACTGGGATTAGGACTTGGTTTTATGCAGACCAGTCAAGTTCTTCCACACTGACTCAATCAATCATTGTCTTTTTGAACCTTGTCTTATACACAGAGACATTGTCATGTTAGAATAGAAAAGAGTCCAAACTGTTGCTATAATATTAGAAGCACACAATTTCCTAGAATATCATTATATGCTTTAACATTAAGATTTGTACTCATAGAAATTACTAAAGTAGTCAAACCTGTTCATTAGAAGGGGGTGCCAATACTTTTGGCAATATAGTGTATGTACAAGTCATGGGTGTTTGGTGACGAGTTTGGTGACCTGTTCATTAGAAGGGGGTGCCAATACTTTTGGCAATATAGTGCATGTCACAATAAGAGGTAAATCCGGCCCTGACTGTAAAGCACCTTAATTCCAGAGATTGTGAAACCAGTGTCTGACTCTGTTCTCTCTCAGGAAGCTCTATCAGCCCAATAATGCTCAGCTGGGTATGACCATCATGAGAGCGGGCGTCACACACTGGCACGCCGGCCGGATCGAGACCGCTCACTCGCTGGTCTGCCGCGCTTACGCCATCCTCATCATCACACACGGAGCTCATCACCCCATCACCAAAGACCTGGAGGTACAACACCCCCGCTGCACCATCACCATCATCATCATCATCGGTCAGAACGACACTGAACATCAGCTCAGTGCTCATTGATCTTTATGAGGCCTAACACAAATCAAGACTGTAAGAGAAACTCATTTATCATGTCACTTCATTATGAGGTCAGAAAGATCACAGCAATGTGACGCATAACAAGAATCTTCTCAAAAAAATTACATTTTAGAATAAAGAAATATTGTGAGAACCATTTGGAGGACAAATACGGAATAAAATTATACTTTATACAAATTATACAAAATAATTTGTTACATCTAAACTTTTGTTTTTTCTCTAATTATATATATAAATGTTGGTTAAATATCAATCTAAAAATGCTATTTTTTTTAACCCAAATTTGGGTCAAATATGGACTGTTGGGTTAATTTTTTACATTAAATTCATTACATTAATCATTATATTAAATTTTAGTTTTTCTCAAATTATATATATATAAACGATGGTTAAATGCTGGTTGTTTCAACACAACTTTGGGTCAAATATGGACAGTTGGGTTAAATTTTTACATTAAATTCTTAACCCAACAGCTGGATTAGTCCATATTTGACCCAAAGTTGTGTTGAAACAACCAGCATTTAACCATCGTTTATATATATATAATTTGAGAAAAACTAAAATTTTATATAATGATTAATGTAATGAATTTAATGTAAAAAATTAACCCAACAGTCCATATTTGAAACAACTCAGCATTTTTTAGAGTAGTATTTTTTTTCTCAAAGACAAAAATATTCATACAAATTAAAAAGATTGTTTATTATAAGACCATTTACTTAATCCATATAATTTTTTAAGACACAAACCAAAATGTTACTTCATTTACGTCAATATATTTAATATTAACATAAATTTTTTTTGCCTTTTTACAACAACTTCCATCATAAACAAAAGCTAAATTAACTATAATATGAAAGATTAATTCTTACATAAGATAAAACTATAAACATTTTGTGAGTTAATGTTAATTTAGTTTACTTGCTATAAATTAAGACAACTTCAGAAGACCTTAAAGGGATAGTTCACTTTGAGATTAAAATGTGGTATCTATCAGCTTACCCCAAGGGCATCCAAGATGTAGGTGTCTTTTTTTCTTCAGTAGATCCAATTTTGATGTTTTTAGGTCAAACCGTTCTAGTCTGTCAGTCATATAATGGCAGGTATAGGTCACTGTCTCTATAAGAGGGAAAAAGAACATGCACAGAGAAATCCAAATTAAACAATTCCCCATCGTAACTACACATTGATGGCCTAAGACACGAAACGAGCGGTTTGTGTGAG
>CM049842.1:862815-877815 GCA_027422415.1 Schizothorax lantsangensis
TTTTTTTTTTTTTTATGATTTTGTAAACTACAAAACATTATCTATTTACTTACTATAATAGCCATGATATATAAAGAGAGAGATAATTTTAGCTTTTTAATTAATGCTAACTCGTTAATTCAGCATGGGCTAATTAAAGTGATCAAAAGTGGCAGTAAAAACATGTATAGTGCTACAAAAGTATCCTTAAGTTAAGCAGCACATCATTTTGTCTCTTGACGTGGAGGGTCAGAACATGAATGATAACACAGCGGATCTTACTTTAGCTTTCTCTCCGGTGAAGGACTCCAGCTCACACTCTTCTCCCACAGTAAACGAGTACAGGACCGCTTTAGTTCCCGTCGTCACCGTCACTTTAAAGTCCTTCCCGTCCTGATGGATCTCTGAGATGCTCTTGATGTCTTTGCCTTTCTGGATCTCATCATCCGGCAGCCCTGCAGCACAAACACATCAAACGTACTGATGGAAATATGACCCTGCAGCACAAACACATCAAACGTAATGATGGAAATATGACCCTGCAGCACAAACACATCAAACGTAATGATGGAAATATGACCCTGCAGCACAAAAGCAGTCATAAGTAACACAGGTATATTTGTAGCAATAGACAACAATACATTGTATGGGTCAAAATTATACATTTTTCTTTTATGCCAAAAATCATTAGGATATTAAGTAAAGATCATGTTCCATGAAGATATTTAGTAAATTTCATACCGTAAATATATCAAAACTTAATTTTTGATTAGTAATATGCATTGCTAAGAACTTCATTTGAACAACTTTAAAGGTGATTTTCTCAATATTTAGATTTTTTTGCACCCTCAGATTCCAGATTTACAAATATTGTCCTATCATAACAAACCATACATCAATGCAAAGATGATTTATTCCAAAAAATGTATAGGTTCACAAACGTGTGTTTTCTCTCACCAATGGCCTTCATGAAGGCCTGGAAGTTCTCGTGAGACTCCAGCTGGTATTTCCCACTGAAATCCATCATCAGCTGCAGAAACACATCAGCATCAGTCACTCACACACTGATTTATCACACATCATATCTGAAGTTTGAGGACAGACTGTGAATCTCACCGTCGGGTTCTTCAGATCCGGTCCAGAAGACTCTGCAGGAATGCCGTGTTGGGCTTCGACGGGCTGTTTTCACTGCATTTGTGCTCAATGAGGGTTTGTTTCATCAGACTTTAAACCTATCAATGCACAATAAGATTACACACAGACAGATTATGATTAAACCGCTGAGAAAAAGCTTAGTTTGGAATAAATGTCCAAAGGTCATGCTGAAATAAGACATTTCCGTCAGCTGATCTTCACATGATTCTCAGATAATGTTCCTCATCTCTTCATCTTCTTCTGTCCTTCATCACTGTTTGAACTGCAGGATCTTTTAAACACCTTACATTAATAAATCACAGCGAGTTTCTTCTCATGTCGGTTCAGACAACAACGTTTTAGCAATAAAACACAAGAGCTAAAACCTCAAAACCAACAGAACCGTCCTAAACGTCATCTCTTTACAGTATTACAGACTACGCCATTCATGATCTAAAATAAAATAGCAAAAATTAAATCATAAAAGTCAGTCATTACACTTTTTGTGATATTTACTTGACCTTTTACAAGGTGTTGTTTCATATAGTTTTGTGATTTATTGTTGTTTTTACCGCTGCTGAAGAGTCTATAACAGACTATTTGATGCAGGTTACCGTAGTAACAAATTACCCCATATAATCATACATTATTAATATGTGTTAAATCAACTGTTATTTGTTCCTGCATGGGCAATAACAGCGTAAATGCTCTTTTTATGTTTTTATTTAGCTATTTAGTTAGTTAAGACTTATGTCTAAGCAGAAATTGAGTTTCAAAAATAAAGCATTATTAATTAAACATTATTAATTAAATCCTTGATTAGACACTTTAGTTTTAGTGTCAAATATATCATGAAAATTTCTGCTCCTAAATGTTATATTACAATATTTTTACATTTAATATTTGAGCACAAAAGCAGTCATCAGTAACACAGGTATATTTGTAGCAATAGACAACAATACATTGTATGGGTCAAAATTATTAATATGCATTAAAATACTAATTAAAATTAGTAATATGCATTGCTAAGAACTTCATTTGAACAACTTTAAAGGTGATTTTCTCAATATTTAGATTTTTTTGCACCCTCAGATTCCAGATTTTCAAATATTGTCCAATCATAACAAACCATACATCAATGGAAAGATTATTTACTTAAGTATAAATCTCAATTTCCAAAATTTGACCCTTATGACTGGTTTTGTGCTCCAGGGACACATATAGTTATTTTACATATATTTTATTAAGAATTGCAGACCTCACCATCTGTAATCACTTCACTCTAAACATTCTTTTTTTTTCTCAATTTGGATTTGTTAGGATTGTGTTACGTTTGTGTTTACTGTTTTGTATTTCATCCAAGCAATATATAGAAATCCAATATATAATCCTCTCCTGTAATCACAAACGGCTGTGATTGGCTCATCCTAACAGCGCGTTGTAAAGTAACGGCTGTCACGTGACAGCTTCATCTAAAAACCGCTTCGGAAGCACATAATTCACAAACCGGAAAAATGACACCGATGACTTTAACAACGATTCTGTTGAGAATACAAGGAAAATTAAAAATAGGATAATTATTATTTAGACCAAATACGTCCGGTTCACTAAACCCTGCATGACTTAGTTTAATGTTACTTCACAAATAAAGATACAAGTATATTAAGGAAGAATATTAAACATGGCACAATTGTATTTAAATAACTTCAGTTCTTGTTTGAAGATGTTAAAATGGGGTTTGCATTAAGCATATTTACATTTATGGACAATGTTAGTCGATTCTATCCGTTTACTCCACATGAAGTATATAAACTAAATGAACTACATAATGAACTACAAGTCCCAGGAGCACTGATCCGTGTCCTCCGTGACCCCGGTGCACTGAGCAGAACTCAGCGGGCTCAGAGTGCAGCAGCTCCGGCTGAGGAGAGTCCAGTCTACCGCAGGTACCGATCCGCTTATTCTGCTTCATCTATAGCATAATATCAACATTAATCAAAAGACACGAGTAAAAAGCTGTGATTAAGCGTCATCTTTAACAAATAAAACACTGCAGTCCATGAAAAAAAGTACATTTTTAGACCTTTGATCTCCACTTGAGAAAGTCATTGATTGATCTGTTTGTTTGGAGATTTACAGGAGAAATGCTGCATGTACAGTACATAATATGAAGCTTATAACTTCTGAAGGCAACACAGCACAAGATGGATTAAAAAAGAACAAAAAGTGAAATTAATGTGTATATTTATAGACAAAGAAGTGATATAAAGAAGAAAAACAGCATTTACAAACTACACAGAATGTATATGTCAGTCATTGACCTACACAGGTTCAATTTTAGAGCAGGTTTAAAGGAATAGTTCACCCAAAATGACAATTTGCTGAGTATCTACTCACCCTGAGGTGATCCCAGATTAGGATGAGTTTGTTTCTTCATCAGGTTTGTAGAAATGTGTCTCTGCATCAGTGTCTCAGCAATGGAAGTGAATGGGTGCCGTCAGAATGAGAGTCCAAACAGCTGATAAAAACATCACAATAATCCACACCACTCCAGTCCATCAGGCAACATCTGGAGAAGACAAAAGAAATTCATCATTAAGATGTTTTTTATTAAAATCTGAGTCCATAATCCATAATAACACTTCCTCCAGTGAAAAAGTGTTCTGGTCTGAATCAGGAGAGAAATCTGCACAGATGCCAAAACAGCTCTAAACTAATATGTGGCTGGATTTTGATGTGAGAGACAACAGCAGATGCACTTTTTCACTGGAGGAAGCGTTATTATGGATTATAGACTCGTATTTGAGTTAAAAACGTCTTAATGATGGATTTGTTTCAGCTCCAGATGTTAACTGATGGACTGGAGTGCTGTGGATTATTGTGATGTTTTTATCAGACTCTCATTCTGACGGCACCCATTCACTTCCATTGCTGAGACACTGATGCAGAGACACATTTCTCCAAACCTGATGAAGAAACAAACTCCTCTTCATCTTGAGGATGAGGACATCTTCAGTAAATGTTGATTCTGTGGTTCCTGTAGGATGCGTTACTGCAGCACGCGAGCGGGGGTTCAGGGCCGCAGCTTCAGAGACGTTCTGTTCTCTGGATACGCTGCAGACGGAGGTATGTTCATGCCAGAGACCATCCCATCGCTGTCGGCTGAAACGCTGCGCTCCTGGAGCCGTCTGAACTACCAGCAGCTGCTGTGTGAGATCTGCAGCCTCTACATCTCTGAGCTGGAGATACCTCGACATGATCTGGAGCGTGAGTGCTGGGGAACTTACATGCGTTACAATATTGCATTACTCCCTAAAAAACTAACTAATTACGTTACTTAGTTACTTTTTGTGGAAAGTAATGCGTTAAGTTACTTTTTAAATCTGGGCAGGGTTTGCTTGTTTGTTTTTAATATAGAAAGTAGTGCTGGGCAACGATTAATCGCATCCAAAATAAAAGTTTGTGTGTACATAATATATGTGTGTGTACTGTGTATGTTTATTATGTATATATAAATACACACACATGCATGTATATATTTAAGATTTGTTTTATGTTTATATATATTTATATATATAATATAAATTATATGAATATAAATATATGCATGTAAATATTTTTAACATATATACTGTATGTGTGTGTATATATACATAATAAATATGCACAGAACTATACATATATTATATGAACAAAAACTTTTATTTTGCATGCGATTAATCACGATTAATTATTGCATAGCACTAATAAAAAGTTATTCTTTTACTAATATAAAAGCCCTTTCACAATAAAAGTGAAATGAACAGAGTTGGGAAGGTTACTTTAGAAATGTAATAGGTTAACTATTTCAATTACTTTATTAAAGCTGATTACATTTGATTACTTTTCTATATTTCTAATGTTTTCAACTGTTAATCATTTTTAAACATATAAAACAAACAGAGTTAATCTCACAGTAGAGCTCAACACTGATTTCTGTCAGACTTACACAATCCTTCATCACTTGAATTAAGATTATAATAATTTAATTTAAAGCACAGCCACCACTAAACCAGATTTTAGCAGCTCTTTTACTTTGAGATCGTTCTGAGGTTAAATACTGATTAAAATCATAGCAAGAAATAGTTTAGTAGCTATGATACTGTTTTTGAAATCAAATCATTGCATAGTTATGACAGCAAACACTGGCATCTAACAATGGGTTGGAAAAAACAGTTAATCATAAAAAATAAAGCATATACATAAACACAAATAGTAAATAAAACAGTTATTGAATAAGCATGTGTCTAAACTCCTGAAACATTGCTGTCTCATATTTTAGAGCAGTCTCTGCAATTTATGAAAGAGTGTGTGTGAGAGTGTGAGTGTGTGTGTGTGTGTGTGTTTATGTGTTTATGAGGACACAAATTTGTATAATGACATGGGTATGACAGAGGTATTACAATTTGAAGGTGGTTTATGAGGACACTGCCTATGTCCCCGTAATTCAAAAGGCTTAAAAAACATACTAAATGGTGTTTTTTTGAAAATCTGATGCACACAGTGTGAGGGTAAGTTTAGGTGTAGTGTGCAATAGCACATACAGTTTGTACAGTATAAAAACCATTGCCTATGGAGAGTGTGTGTGTGTGTGTGTGTGTGTGTGTGTGTGAGAGTGTGTGTGTGTGTGTGTGTGTGTGTGTGTGTGTGTGTGTGTGTGTGTGTGTGTGTGTGTGTGTGTGTGTGTGTGTGTGTGTGAGTGTGTGAGTGTGAGTGAGTGTGTGTGAGTGAGTGATTGTGTGTGTGTGTGTGTGTGTGAGTGTGTGTGAGAGTGTGAGTGTGTGTGTGTGTGAGAGTGTGAGTGTGTGTGTGTGTGTGTGTGTGTGTGTGTGTGAAAAAAATATTCAGATGTAACCCCGTTTGTAATCGTTAACATTTTCATAAGTAACTAATTAACACATTTTTTATCAGTAACTGTAACTGATTAACAGTCACATTTATTTTGTAATTAAATTACGTAATTCCGTTACATGTAACTCGTTACTCCCCGACACTGGATATGAATACGCCTCAGGCTGAAGGAAATGTCAAAGAAATCACATGAAGAATATGACACAGGAGAATAAAGTTCAACAATATTCAGCAAAAACAAAAATGATACACAAATGTGCCATTTTTGCTTATTAGTATGGTGGAATTGGATCATCGAAGGTCAGCAGCAAAGACATTGATTAATAATATGTGTCCCTGCAGCACAAAAGCAGTCATAAGTAACACAGGTATATTTGTAGCAATAACCAACAATACATTGTATGAGTCAAAATTATACATTTTTCTTTTATGCCAAAAATCATTAGGATATTAAGATCATGTTCCATGAAGATATTTAGTAAATTTCCTACCGTAAATATATCAAAACTTAATTTTTGATTAGTAATATGCATTGCTAAGAACTTAATTTGAACAACTTTAAAGGTGATTTTCTCAATATTTAGATTTTTTTGCACCCTCAGATTCCAGATTTACAAATATTGTCCTATCATAACAAACCATACATCAATGGAAAGCTATTTATTCAGCTTCCAGATGATGTATAATTATCAATTTCCAAAAATGTACCCTTATGACTGGTTTTGTGGTCCAGTGTCACAAATGGGATTAAATACATAAATTATATTTGTCTTATTTAACATATTTAATTATTGCAGGTTTGTATAATATTTTATAATGCTTTTATTGATTGTGAGGAACACTGAATGTGTTTGTGTGCAGGTGAGATGAGTAAATACATGTTGATATTTAGTCTAGAACTACAGTAAGATCATGTTCACACACAACGCTCTGATTTCTGTCACCATGGCAACACCAGAGCTGTCACTCAATACATCACCATGACAACACCAGAGCTGTCACTCAATACATCACCATGGCAACACCAGAGCTGTCACTCAATACATCACCATGACAACACCAGAGCTGTCACTCAATACATCACCATGACAACACCAGAGCTGTCACTCAATACATCACCATGACAACACCAGAGCTGTCACTCAATACATCACCATGACAACACCAGAGCTGTCACTCAATACATCACCATGACAACACCAGAGCTGTCACTCAATACATCACCATGACAACATCAGAGCTGTCACTCAATACATCACCATGACAACACCAGAGCTGTCACTCAATACATCACCATGACAACACCAGAGCTGTCACTCAATACATCACCATGGCAACACCAGAGCTGTCACTCAATACATCACCATGACAACACCAGAGCTGTCACTCAATACATCACCATGACAACACCAGAGCTGTCACTCAATACATCAGAAACAAAGTAACTGTTACTTATCTGAAAAAGTAACTCCGACATTTCCTAAGAAATAAAAAGTAATGTTACTTTACTAGTTACATTTAAAAGGTAATCTGATTATGTAACTCGTGTTACTTGTAACAGTGTAACAAACACTCAGAGACTCCTGCTGTCTGTCTCTCTGTAGGTCTCATTGAACAAGCGCTGTCTAGCTTCTCCATTCCTGAAGCTGTGAGACTGGTTCAGCTGAAGGACTCGCTGTCCATCCTGGAACTGTTTCATGGAGAAACGCTGGCCTTTAAGGATCTGGCCATGTCCTGCACCGCTCAGTTCCTGCAGTACTTTCTGCGCAAAGACGGCATACGGGCCACAATACTAGTAGGTAAGAAGAGTCGTCCGTCTCGGATCTGCTCTGACATCTCGTGTCCTGTGATGGAGATTCAGATCTGATGTTGTTTCAGCAACGTCGGGCGACACGGGCGGCTCGGCCATCAGAAGTGTGTTGGGTGTCAGTGAGGTGGATATAGTGGTGGTGTTTCCCCGCGGACGCGTCACTCGAGTACAGGAACGACAGATGACCACCAGCATAGCAGACAACATACATGTGTTTGCAGGTGAAGACTAACAGTAGCGGTTTTTAAAGAGACTTGACACTTTTATTCAGCAAGGACACATTAAATTGATCAAAAGTTTGATACAATGTAGCAAAAGATTTCTATTTCAAATTAAGCTGTTCTTTTGAACTTTCAATTCATCTGTGAATCCTGAAAAAATTAAATGCATCAGTTTCCACAAAAAAATTGTGCAGCACAACTGTTTCCAACATTGATAATAATCAGTAATGTTTCTTGAGCAGCAAATCAGCATATTATTATGATTTCTGAAGATCATGTGACACTGAAGACTGCAGTAATGATGCTGAAAATACAGCTTTGATCACAGAAATAAATTATATTACACTTTATATTCACATATAAAGCAGCTGTTTGAAATTGTAATAATATTTCACTTTTTAATTGTATTTTTGATCAAATAAATGCAGCTTTGGTGAGCAGAAGAGAACATTAAAACATCTGATTATCCAATCCTTTAAACAGTACACTCTTAAAAATAAAGCTGCTTCACGATGCCACAGAAGAACCTTTTTTATCTAAATGCTTCCATAAAGAACCTTTAACATATTTCTGTTTCACTAAAGCTTCTTTGTGTTGAAAGAAGGTTCTTCAGATTATAAAAAGGTAAGAAAGAGATGTTCTTTAAGGAATGGTTCTTCTATGGCATCACTGTGAAGAAGCTTTTAACCCATTTAATCCCAGCGGTCACGATAGTGACCGTAAAGAAGGTTTTCACTTATAAAGCTCTAAAAACCTTATTGACTGGTGTTTTAGTGACTTCCTGCAAATATGGAGAAAATAAAGGGTCTCAATGAAATCTGTGTAGTGTCACATGACCAGAGCAGAATCTTGAGAAGATGATAACTGCATCAAAGCTCTGAAACAAAAGACTAGTAAAGTGTGTTAACATAAAGATATGACAAAGATTTTTGGTCCACGTTATCTTTAAGGTGTCTAGTATTAATATACGTATGTATTCACAATTATTAAATTTTGTTGAGTGTTGTCATTGAATCAGTAAACATGTTGATGGTCACAATAGTGACCGCTGGGATAACAGTGAACTTACGTATACATATAAATCCAATAGCAGTTGTTAGTGAATGCTGCACTAAAATGTTGCAATGACTAAAATAAAAGTTCAAATGTTACAAATAAGTTACAATCAAATCAAATCAAATCAAATCAAATCAAATCAAATCAAATCACTTTTATTGTCACATCACCACAGCACAAGTGCCTTGGTGAGTGAAATTCTTGAGAGCGTGCTCCAAACAGTGCAAAAAACAAAACAGTTTACATATAGACAGTACATATTTACAGACTGTACAGAAGACAATGTGCAAAATACACATACACATACTCAATACACACAGTGTACTATAAAGACAGTCTTAGTTATCAATACACTATGTACACATTTTACATTATGTACACATCTAAACATTGTGATGTGTTAAGGGCAACAGATTATAGATTTACAACAGATTAGTTGTGCAGTAGATAGTTGTACAAAGGTGAAACAGATTATACATATGCAATGTCGTGGATGTGCATTGTATGGTATCCAGTGATAGCAGATAGGTTGTGTTATTGCAGTGTGTGCGTGTAGTCCAGTGAACGGCGGTAAAGTGCAGTGTGTGGCATGTTGTGTGAGTGGGAGTGTGATGTAGGGTGAATTAGTTCTGTCTGTTCATTTGCCTGATAGCCTGAGGGAAAAAGCTGTCCCTCAGTCGGCTAGTGCGGGATCGGATGCTGCGGAGACGTCTCCCTGAGGGCAGCAGAGAGAGCAGTCTGTGGGATGGATGGCTGGAGTCCTTGATGATCCTCCTGGCTTTCCTTATACACCGCCTGGTGTAGATGTCCTGGAGGGAGGGAAGCTCACCTCCAACGATGTGGCGGGCAGTTCGCACAACTCTTTGCAGAGCTTTGCGGTTGCCAGCGGTGCTGTTTCCAAACCAGGCGGTGATGCAGCCGGTCAGGATGCTCTCCACAGTGCAGGTGTAGAAGGATCTGAGGATGCTGGGGCTCATTCCAAACTTCCTCAGCCGTCTCAGGAAGAAGAGGCGCTGATGTGCCTTCTTCAGCACTGCGTCTGTGTGAGTGGACCATGTGAGATCCTCGGTGATGTGAACGCCGAGGAACTTAAAGCTGTTTACCCTCTCCACAGGTGTCTTGTCGATGGAGATGGGTGTGTGTTCTCTGCTCTGTCTCCTGAAATCCACCACCAGCTCCTTGGTCTTGTCGATGTTGAGTGAGAGGTGGTTCTCCTGGCACCATTTAGTCAGGGTACTCACCTCCTCTCTGTAGGCCGTCTCATCGTTGTCGGTGATCAGGCCTATTACCGTTGTGTCATCGGCAAATTTGACGATGACGTTGGAGCTGTGTGTAGCTGTACAGTCGTGTGTGTACAGGGAGTACAGGAGTGGGCTGAGAACGCAGCCCTGCGGGGCACCAGTGTTGAGGGTCAGCGGAGATGAAGTGTTGTTGCCCATTCTGACCACCTGACTTCTGCCTGTCAGGAAGTCCAGGATCCAGCTGCACAGAGATCTGTTCAGTCCCAGAGTCTGGAGCTTCGCAACCAGTGTGGCAGGCACTATGGTGTTAAATGCTGAACTGTAATCCACGAACAGCATCCTCACATAGGTGTTCTTATTTTCCAGGTGGGAGAGAGCCGTGTGCAGGGTGAAGGCAATAGCGTCGTCTGTGGAACGGTTTCTGCGGTATGCAAATTGTAGTGGGTCCAGTGAGGCAGGCAGCACAGAGCAGATGTGGTCTCTGATGAGCTTCTCAAAACACTTGCTGAAGATGGGTGTCAGAGCAACGGGCCTCCAGTCGTTCAAGCATGTGATTTTATTTTTCTTTGGTATGGGCACAATGGTGGATTTTTTGAAGCATGAGGGAACCACAGCCAGAGAGAGGGACAGATTGAAGATGTCTGTAAAAACCCCGGCTAGTTGGTAAGCGCATGCTTTGAGCACACGGCCTGGGATGCCATCCGGGCCCACAGCTTTGCGGATGTTCACCCGTTTGAAGGATCGAGTTACATCCGCGACAGAAAGGGATAGTGGACTCACCTCTTCTGCAGCAGCCGTGGGAGCGCACTCTGTGTGGGCGGTGTTATGAGCCTCGAAACGAGCATAAAAGTTATTCAGCTCATCCGGTAGAGAGGCGGCAATGTTCACAGTGGCTGGTTTATTCCCTTTAAAGCCTGTGATGTTGTTGATGCCCTGCCACATGCTTCTTGGGTTGTTGTTGTTGAATTGTTCTTCAACTTTGTTTTTGTATTGTCGTTTGGCTGCTTTGATGGATCTCCTGAGATCGTAACTGGTTTGTTTCCGATCGTCAGTGTTTCCGGATTTAAAGGCAGATGTCCGCGCTGACAAGGCTGATCGAACATCGCTGTTAATCCACGGTTTTTGGTTGGGGTAGATGCGTATTGTTTTGGTCGGAATTACATCCTCTATACACGTCCGTATGAAACACGTTACAGAATCTGAGTACTCCTCTATGTCACCATCAGATGCTTCCCGGAACATGTCCCAGTCCACGTGATCAAAACAGTCCTGAAGTATAGCGTCCGATTGGTCCGACCAGCATTGAACTGTCCTGAGGGCGGGTGCTTCTCGTTTCAGTTTCTGCCTGTAAGCAGGCAGAAGCAGAACGGAGGAGTGATCAGATTTGCCGAAAGGTGGGCGGGGGAGGGATTTGTAAGCGTCCCGGAAGGGGGAGTAACAATGGTCCAGTACACGATCACCACGTGTGTTGATGGTGATGTGCTGAAAGTATTTTGGAGCTATTGTTCTGAAGTTGGCTTTATTAAAGTCCCCCGTAATAATAAACGCTGCATCTGGGTACGCGGTTTCCTGCTCGCTTATATTCCCATACAGTTCCCTGAGTGCCTGGTCTGTGTTGGCTTGAGGGGGAATGTATACAGCCGTGATTATGATCGCTGTAAATTCCCTCGGTAGCCAGAATGGTCTACACAGAAGCATATGAAATTCCAGATCAGGGGAACAGAAGGATTTAATAGAGTGTAGGTTCCTTTCATCACACCACGAGTTGTTGATGTAGAAACAAACGCCCCCACCTTTGCTTTTCCCGGTGAGCTCTTTCGTTCTGTCCGAGCGGTGTATGGAGAACCCTGTAAGCTCGATGGCTGAGTCTGGAACCATTGCAGACATCCAGGTTTCTGTGAGGCAAATAACGCAGCATTCCCTTGTTTCTCGTTGGTATGAGATGCGCGCACGCAGTTCACAGAGTTTGTTATCCAGTGACTGAACGTTAGCCAGCAAAATGGTTGGGAGAGGAGGTCGAAAGGCACGGCGTCTCAGTCTGACAAGAACGCCAGCTCTCTTCCCTCTTTTCCAGCTGCGTTTCTTTCGTCGTGGTCGTGCGTTCCAGACAAAGGGCTCTGATGCGGTGTCTGTAAACAATCCACCGGCGTTCAGGAACTCAAAGTCCGGTTTGCGTTGCGCGACGTAAGAACCGATGTTTAAAAGCGTGTCTCTATCGTAGACAGTTATACTAACAACATCTAACACGTAAAACAACAAAAAAACAAACAAAACATACGAAAACCTGCAGAGTTTTCTCGGAGCTCGCAACACGGCTGCCATCCTCGGCGCCATCTTGTCCATCTTTTTTGCAACAATATTGATGTTGTAAAACTGGTAGCACTAATATAATAATTTTATGATATATGTTACAATAAAGTAACATTATAAAACATGTATTTTATCTCAGTACTACTATCAGTGTTGTATAAGGGTATTTATGCATAATAGTAACCCTAGAATGTGATGAAACTGAGTTTTAAATAGCTGGGCTGAGATATATAAAAAATGTTATGACTGCAGAAATATGTTAATTCACATTATCCCACCGGCCACAATTGTGACCAACCATAAAACATAATTTTTCACACACTTTTAAAAAAAAAAACATTATTGATTATTTCAAAGGGTTGAATGACACATCATCTGGATATTTTCATGTCTGAAATTTTTTTGGGATTAAACAGGTTAAGCACCTTTATTTTTAAGAGTGTATGTATGCGTGTTAGATTTATTAAAGTTGTTTATGAAGCAGCGTGCCGTGTGTTTGTACCCGCAGCTGATGGGACGTCTGACGACATTGACGTTCCTCTGAGGAAACTCTTTGCGGATCCAGATCTGGTGCGGCGTCACGGTCTCATGACTCTGAACTCGGTGAACTGGTCCAGGATTCTGGTGCAGCTGGCTCATTTCTTGTTTGTGTACCTGCATCTGAGCGCTCCGCGGGCCGGAGGAGACGAGCTGGAGGTGCTGGAGGTGCTGGTGCCTACAGGAGGAGCGGGGAACATCACAGGTGAAGAACAACACCTGCCCACAATCACAGCAGAGAGAGACGAGAAATCATGCTTTCATGACAGATGAACATGTTTCCTGACAAAATCTTATTTTAGAGCTTGATATGTATTGATTAATAATTATACTATTTGATCTACTATGTTTAATTTATGCTCATTTTAATATGTGACCACAAAACCAGTCTTAAGTATATTTGTAGCAATAGACAACAATACATTGTATGGGTCAAAATTATACATTTTTCTTTTATGCCAAAAATCATTAGGATATTAAGATCATGTTCCATGAAGATATTTTGTACATTTCCTGCCATAAATATATCAAAACTTAATTTTTGATTAGTAATATGCATTGCTAAGAACTTCATTTGAACAAATTTAAAGATGATTTTCTCAATATTTAGATTTTTTTGAACCCTCAGATTCCAGATTTTCAAATATTGTCCTATCATAACAAACCATACATCAATGGAAAGATTATTTATATTAAGCTTTCAGATGATGTATAAATCTCAATTTTGAATAAATTGACCCTTATGACTGGTTTTGTGCTCCAGGGTCACATATTATGTAAACAAAAACTTTTATTTTGGATGCGATTAATCACAATTAATTCTTTGACGGCACTAAAAAATATAAGCCCTGCAGATAACTCAAGATTGCATCATCACAAAATTAGTTGTTTGACTGAAACATTACTCATTAAGATATTGTTTTGATGATGCAAACTTGAGCAGTGTGCAGGATTCATATTTTAGTAGTTTATTTCATAATTTCATTGATTTAGGTGTGCAAGGCACTATTAATGTTTTGCTGATTTAAAAAAAAATCACATAATTCTTTATTAATAGAGTGAGTATTTATTTATTTATTGCTTATTCATTTATATATTCAGTAAAAATGGAAATAATGCTGAACTAAGAATCACCTTTGACAATAATGAGAATTACAAAGAAACCCAAAATACATAAAAAATCCCAGATATTGAGAATTTGGGGTAAATGTGCTCAGTTGGCATGAAAATTATTTCTTAAGACAACTTACTTAATATCTATTTTCTTTATGTAAATATTAGTGCTGTCAAACGATTAATCGCGATTAATCGCATCCAAAATAAAAGTTTTTATTTACATAATATATGTGTGTGTACTGTGTATATTTATTATGTATATTTAAATACAAACACATACATTATATATATTGAAAATATTTACATGTATATTCATATAATTTATATTATGTATAAATAAATTTAATATATAAACGTAACATATTTTTCTTAAATATATACATGCATGGGTGTGTATTTATATATATATATATACATAATAAATATAAACAGTACACACACATATATTATGTAAACAAAAACTTGTTTTGGATGCGATTAATCACGATTAATCGTTTGACAGCACTAGTAAATATAGTTTCGTATTTCTGCTTTTTGATTTTGGGATGAAATATTACTTAAAGGTTTAGTTGTTTAGGGGTTAGTATGTATTAAATGCTCTTGTTGTCAACAAAAAGGAGGTTTGTAATGTCTCTGTTTAGGCAAAAAAACATCTATCGACAGCCAAAAATGCTCAAAAGTAGCTGATGGAATACATTTATTGCAA
>CM049842.1:887815-900315 GCA_027422415.1 Schizothorax lantsangensis
GAGTTCCTCCAAATGGAGAAAATACATGAGTAAAGGTCTCAAGTAGTTTGTAGCTGGACAGAGCAATGAAGCAGATGAGACAAAATGTAGTAAATGTACAGAATAGGTTTGTCTCTGTGATGAAATGCACTTAAAACAGAGGATTTCTCTCAAGAGTTTAATGTACAGTCAAGCTATCATCAATACAGCACTACTAATACCCGCTTCTATGTATCAGCCATACAAATATCTAGCGGCTTTACAAACTTGGTTTACAAAAAGTAGGTGATGAGTCATTGTGGTTGGTGGGCGGCTCCTCCTGAGATGATGTCACTCTTCTGTGAGCGTTTCATTGGTGGAGTCTGTAGGGGTGGGCGTGGTTTGACAGGTGCAGCAGCTTCAGCAGGAGATCTTGGCTGCTGGCAGATGAAGCGGCGTCTGGACCGTCAGCGTCTCCATCCACACACGACTGATCCATACTGCAGCCCTCTGAGTTATGAACAAACCATCAGTTATTATTAGGTGAATACACATAGAAGTGAAAATCCCATTCATTTTCTCAATAGATTTATTTTTGTAAACTTAGCAGGTAAATCACTGAATAATTTCCCATGAATTATTAAGATAACGTGTGTTTCACCAAATGTTTTCTTTATCTTTTTGCCATTTTTGCTCACAAATATAAATTTCATCTCAAAAATGATACTTAATTGAAAGCAGATTCTGAGTGAAAACTTGAGAGAAAGTGAAAAAGTGCATCTTTAAATGTTTTCTTACAATAGGTTCATTAGTTAACAACTTAAACATTAAGAAGAACAATACCTCTACAGCATTTATTAATCTTAGTTAATTCAATTCAATTCATTCAATCATTTTTGCTTTTTGATACAATTTGCAAAGCGCTACAGGAAATTGTTTCTACAATATATTTATAATAGACTTATAATAACTTATGGCAAAATTTGTTAATTCTGATGTTGTTGGTGGATCAGAGGTTGGCCTCCATCAAGGTCCTCCGAGGGGTCGGCATCATCTCTTCTCATTTCATCAGATCATTTAAGGGCTGGATCCAATGAGCTTGTGTACTCCTAGTTACCACGGGATGTTAATCCCGTGACATAATTAAGCTGTTGTTCCATTCAAGCAAAAATTATTTGTTCAACCCAAGCTGAATAATAATGTGCGTTTTGTCAGATATAACTGTAGTACACGATTTATGAGATGCATTATATGAGCATTATGTGAAGTGCTAAAAAGTGCTTTAATCTAGATTTAAACAGAAGATTGTGAACCCCGAACGTTTCAGGAAGCTATTCCAGAGTTTGGGACAAATATGAAAAAGCTCTACCTCCTTTAGTGGACTTTCATTTAGGTACCAAGAGTCCAGAGTTTTGCGACCTTAGGGACGTGATGGATTTAGCGAGTAAACTAGTTAGGTACGCAGGAGCTAAACCATTTAGGGCCTTATAGGTAAGTAATATATTTTGTAATGACGGTACTTAAAGGTACCTGCAGAGACTGTAAAATTGGGGTAATATACATATTTTCTTGCTGGTAAGGACTCTAGCCGCTGCATTTTGGACTACTTGTAGCTTGTTTATTGAAGAGTTAATGTTAATTTCAGCATTTACTAATGCATTATTAAAATCACAAGCTGTGTTTGTTAACATTATTTAATGCACTGTGAACTAACATGAATAAACAATAAACAACTGTATTTTCATTAAGTAACATTAACAAAGATTAATAAATAGTGTAATAAATGCATTGTTCATGTTAGTTAATATTAACTAATGTTAACAAATGACACCGTAGATGTAACAGCAAAAAAAAAAAATTTTTTGAATCATCTTCTCAATGCAAAGTCAATTAAACTGCAAAAAAGCTCAATATGCTTCTTCAAATTTGATTATCATAGAAATTTCCATGATGAAAGTGCATGCTTCACATTCAGAAACAAACATCGGTTCTCACACATCAAGCATGCATGTTTGAACTTTCATTTACCATATTTGATATATTTGTATTTGATATTTGTACTTAAGATGGAAAATAAATCTGCAAACATTTGTTAGAAAAGTGTAAGAGGTAAAAAGTACTTTTTTCCTCAGAAAAGTAGTCATGTATAATATGTGACCATGGACCACAGCACCTCATAAGAAAAATATTTAGTAAGTTTCCTACCGTAAATATATCAAAACTTAATTTTTGATTAGTAATATGCATTGCTAAGAACTTCATTTGAACAACTTTAAAGGAGATTTTCTCAATATTTAGATTTTTTTGCACCCTCAGATTCCAGATTTGTTGGTCTTTGATTTTTCTGATGGGCTGTTTTGTTGTGTTTCTGCGGTGTTTGGTGCCAAATCTGTTTTTTAAAAATCCCTTTTAAAATGCAATCAAGATCTGAAATAAAGAAAATCATGAATTTTTTAAAGCTAGAGAAACAGCTCCAGTTTAACAAATGTTGAATCTTTTGCATTATTTGCAGTTTTTTTTATGGAGAGAGAGATTTATTGACAATGGATAAATCACCCAAACAACATTTGCTTGTTGTTTGCTGAAATGCATGCTTTTTTGACAAATTGAAGCTTTTTAGAGGTTCTATCGATCTCAATTTAAAAAAAAACTGACCCTTATGACTGGTTTTGTGCTCCAAGGTCACATATAGTAATCAAGTTTAAATTGCACTTGAGTAAAATACAAATCCCCAAAATAATACTTTAGTACAGTCATCAAGTCAAATGACTTTTATATAAGATATGAAATGGGTAAAGCTGACCTGAGTCACAGCAGACCCCGGGAGCAGCGCAGCGTCCCTCATAACCACAAGCTTTTCCAGACGCTTCACATGGAGAAGGAAGAAAATCTTCCTCCAGACAGCGGAGTGTTTCTGGAGAGCCAACCAAAGCAGCCGATACCTTCACCACAGCAGATACTGGGACCAAAACACCGGCCACGATCACCAGGACCACATGACATGCACTGCAGAGAACAAGGAGATTAAAGCTCAGTTGTTCAATTTAAGGTCAGGGATTGTATAAACGCACCTGTCGAGATGGCCAATCCTGTACGGCTCGTTTGCCTCCGATGGGGCAGTTAGAGATATAACAGGCCGAGCAAACGGACAGCAGACACAGCAGACCGACCACTGAGAGCAGACCTCCAGACATATCTGTGCCAGAGACACAACAATAACACAACAGACTCTGAATAATACAGTACTCTTAATAAAGATGCTGTACTTACTTTACCAAGGCTGAAATTGAGAGCTAGTGAAGCGATTCAGCTTTTAAGCAGCGATGTTCATTTGTATGCTGTGAGGAGGCTCTTTTTATACCTATTTGCTGCGTGATTTTATCACGTTATTACCTGTTAGCTACAATCAAGGAGCCATCTAAATGATAATGATGTGACCTGATTAGGTCAGTGAACTGGTCACTACATTGTCCAGTAACAGGGATGTGTGTCATTAACGGCCCGTGATGTGGCATAACATCAGACAGGTGAATTAACACAGGACTATTCATTGTAGAGCTTTCTGAGATTTCACTTTTAAAAAATAAAGTTTCTGAAATGGGGTTTTTGCACCAATGCTAAAAGATCCATTTGGGTTCCCAAACAACCTTTCAGTGAACAGCTCTTAAAAGAACCATGTTTTCTTATTGTGGAGAACATTTTAATAATCTAAAGAAGCTTTTGTGCATTTTAAAGTTTCCATGGATTTTCTTCACGGAACCATTGATGCCAATAAAGAACTTTTATTTATAACAATGTTGGTTTTTGACTACATGCATCAGAGATAATGGACAGCATAGAGTTATTTCTCACTTTTTAACCTAAAAACAGTGTGCAAAAACAATGGTCATTGCTGAGTTCCAATTACGTTAAGTGTAATGTTAAAGTATGTTGATCAGTTTAACCCCCAAACTATTAGTCTTGCTGCGTTTTCTAGTTGAATGAAACCACTCCTTTTCAAGACACATATGCTTTGTATCTTGCACTTGTTGACTAATTGGTCAACAGTTATTAGATTCCACCATCAAAGCTCATACTGTCTCGAATCGGATACAGGTGTCCCCCAGGGCTCGGTCATGGACCCTCTGCTATTCATGCAAAACACCCTTGACTGTGTCACCAGGCATCTAAACAACCATGTCATCAAGGTGACTGATGATTGTTGAGACTTCTGTGCATATTAAACCTGTGACATCCATATTCTGTCATATGTTCTGCAATGTGTCTATTATATCAGACGAATAAATACTAAATTAGACAATAAATCAACTGCCACGTTCTTGAATACATAACATGTTCTGACGTGTTTAGATGTAACTCGTGGCAGACTAATGAGCCGCTTGACTCGAGGGAATAATGAATGCTGAAGTGATTAGCCTGTAGAGTCATATGTTAATAACAGAATTGTCACAATGAACACGTCCTCCCTGCTTTTTATTCATTCATCTCTGATTAGCCTTTAATAGGTCAAATATCCCTTTGATTTAATATAATTATAGAATTATTGCCCCGGGTCAACATAGGCAGCCGCTGATTGAAAGCCACATGCTGCTTTTACCACCAGTTGCATAATTATTGGTTCATTTGAATGGAGGAAATATAGCAGCTGAACATATTTCTTTAAAATAACAGTTTTACAAAACGTACTTAACACTATTTAGATTTATTAATAAATAACTGACTGACTGACTGTTGTTTCAGGTGTTAAACAGCTGTAATTGTGTCACTGTAAATTGAAAAGGCACCAATGTGTGTTTTTTTTAAGTCAATTCTTGCAGCTAAATTTTATAATCTGAATTATTAGATGAATTAATCGTTGCATAGCAAAAAATAAATCTGTTGTAGTCATAAAATTTCACACTTTTTCTCATGCACGACTAATTTTCCTTTTGCACTCATCAGTTTTTATGTTCTTTATGTTGCAATCAGCTGTAAATGGGCCTGATCTCGCTGGATCTGCAGGACAAGGACAATGTCAACACTGATTAGACACATGGTGTAATTACAGTAGCTACCAGCAATATCTACATTTTTATAATTAAATAAACCTTTAGGAGATCATTAAAGAGCAACAACAGAAAGTTTCACATGTAACAAACAAGAGGAAAGCATACAAGAAAAGCAGAAACATAGGGAAAATAATTGAATAAAAAAAAATAATAATAAAAAATTAATAATTTTTGGATGTTTATGAAAATTTACCAAACAAAATAAGAAAATTGAGGATATATTCCTTAGACTTGTTGGAAGTCCAACACATCAAAATCTGACGCAGCCAGGAGTGAGTTTGGGATGATCTGTATAGAAATAATCAATATTTTTGATCAGGTCTGGACTGGTGATGACGCTTATGGTGCAGAAATCACATATTTCATATTTAATACTCAAGTTAGACTTCCTTTATGTTTCTTTATGACTCTTAATCAGTGTTGGGGACTAACTAGTTACATGTAACAGAATTACGTAATTTAATTACAAAATAAATGTAACTGTAATCAGTTACAGAGAAAAAATGTGTCATTAAATTACAGTTAGTTATGAAAATGTTAATGATTACAAATAGGATTACATTTGAATATTTTCACAAACACATACAGATTTGATTGATTTTTTCCTAAATTGCATTGACTGCTTTAAAATATGAGACACCAATATTTCATGAATTTAGGACACATGCTTATTCGACAACTGTTTTATTTCTTATTTGGGTTTATGCATATGCTTTATTTTTAAGATTAAAGTTTTTTCGAAGGCATTGTTGCCAGTGTTTCCTGTCATAACTATTTGATTTAAAAAAAAAAATCGTATCATAACTATTACATTTACATTTAATCATTTAGCAGACGCTTAATCCAAAGCGACGTACAAATGAGGAGAAACTATTAAACTATATCTTATGATTTAAATATGTATTTGACCTCAAAATGATCTCTGAAAAATAAGAGGTGCCAAAGTCTGATTTTGTGGCGGCTGTGCTTTAAAATGATTATTATTTTTAATAATCTTAATTCAAATGATGAAGTATTTTGAGAAGTCTGACCAGTGTTGAGTAGCCTAAGGTTAACCCTGCCTGCTTTACATGTTTAAAAATGATTAACAGTTCATTAGAAATTTAGAAAAGTAATCAAAATCAAATGCAATAAGTCACTACTTTAATAAAGTAATTGAAATAGTTATTACAATTTAAATAGAGTAACTTGTAATCTGAATATAATCTAAAATAACCTTCCCAACACTGCTCTTAATTAATAATCATACATTGCTAGTAGGCTATGTTGTGCATTATTTCACATTTCATTTATTCAGTGTGTTTGTCGGTCTCCACCCTTCTCTTCTTTATTATCTGCTTCAGGTTTCAGCTCCACCTGCTCGGTGAGCGCGAGGCTGTGTCCTCACACCTCTCGAGTTTCCTGCCTAGTGCACAACACTGAGCGCGCGCGCATAGTGACCTAGTGCTGTCTATGTAGGGAGCGAGCGGGATTCGAGACGCGGCCGTGAGGTGAGTTTCATCATGGCGGAAGAGTTTCGCTCTCTGGCGACGAAATACCGTCAACAGTCACGAATGAGCTCGGAATATCGCACTAAAACGGCTTCAGCTCGATTTTAAAGCAGGTCGCTTTCAGACTCGTTATTCTCTGGAGGATTATATTTCGTGTCATCGCGAGAGTCGATGGATGTACAGTAACTCCGTGACTCTACGCGTTATTTCTCTCATTTACATCAGATGGTTTGTGAGGTGAAAATGTGCTTCAGGTAAATATCGTTTTCTGTGTCTTTGTCCTTATTCTCGTGTTTATTCTGCGTGTTGTTGTCTGATCTCTGACAGTCAGCTGATACTCGGTCATGATGCAGATTTAAAGGAGACGCGTCCGAACACAAAACATTACATCATTTCATTAAAATAATCACACTATACTATTATAAAACATTTCATAGATTAACCCTAGTGTTATATCACAGTGATTATTTTGGTTGTAAGCGAATCAAAAACATGCATTCCGCCTGTTAGTGCTTTCATATTTAATAAATACAAATAAAATCATGTTCAGAGTGTGTGTAAATATTATAAAGTACTGATATGTTTGGGATTAGTGCTGATTTAGCATGCTTTGCTCTGTTGTTTGTGTGCTTTTGTTGTTGTTGTTGAGCTTTAATCTGACCTCAATATCACTGACACACACTGCACTCATATTCTCATAGCCATGCACTTATTTACAAAATATTAATGATTTTATGAACACACATCAATCATATTTTGGCACAATAGAGACTGTGAGCACAGCTGCTTCATAGATGCATTTCAGGGTTAACTAAATGTATTAATAAACATTTTGGTTACTTGAAAGAAAATAAACTAATATTAAATTAAAACGTATTTATTAAACCTGTTTGTTATTTTTAAACCATATTTTTTAGCTCGTTACCAAAGCGGCAAAGTTTCTTTAAGTGTAGCTTGATGCACTAAAATAACTAATAATAATAAATAACTATAACTTTAAAAATATGAATAAAAACTATATAGATATATAAAAAACTAATACAAATCTAAAATAAAAGCTCCACTAAAAATTAAACTACAATTAAAATGAAAAGAGAAAACATAAAAATAAAAATGTATTCAATATATGTGTCCCTGCAGCACAAAAGCAGTCATCAGTAACACAGGTATATTTGTAGCAATAGACAACAATACATTGTATGGGTCAAAATTATACATTTTTCTTTTATGCCAAAAATCATTAGGATATTAAGTAAAGATCATGTTCCAGGAAGATATTTTGTAAATTTCCTACCGTAAATATATCAAAACTTAATTTTTGATTAGTAATATGCATTGCTAAGAACTTCATTTGAACAACTTTAAAGGTGATTTTCTCAATATTTAGGTTTTTTTGCACCCTCAGATTCCAGATTTACAAATATTGTCCTATCATAACAAACCATACATCAATGGAAATATTATTTATTCAGCTTTCAGATGAACATTTAAGGTTTTGTGTTCCAGGGTCACATATGAGAAACTGTTGTGTTTCTGTGGACGGTCAGGAGCCTCTTGAGTCTCTCCTTCACTTGAAGCAGTGTTGCAGGTGTTTTGTTTACAGTGTGTCATCTGACCAGTCCCTCCCAAACACACGTCTTAGAGTAACCAAATGCATCCGTGCCTTGTTTAAACATCACAGGTAATGCTGACGAGTCCCTTTCGTTGCCTATGCTCTCCTGTATCTTGTGTTGTAGTATTTTAACTTAATTGAATCTACATTATCATTCTACTGCGTGTTATCAGACACCGTCTGACTAACCTGACCCAGGAGACGCTTGCATATTGAGTAAGTGACGGTTACGATAGTGTGAAGAATGGGATAGTGACTCATTTACGCAACACTGAGGGCAACGGGGTAGTGTTGTGCATTGTAGTGTCCTTTACACAATGCAGTGAAGGCGGTGTGTTGCAGTGCATTTGCTGGATGACATGTGCTGGATTCCTGACGTGTGTAGAATTACTGAGAGCTTCAGCTGCTGTTCTTCACTGGCTTCATTTGCTAGAAAAGAGTAGTTCAGCTGTTCCTTAGTCTTACAGAAAATGCATGGAAGATATAGGCCTAAACTTGAAATTGCATGGAAAAAACTCAGAATTACGAGAAAATAAAACTCTGAATTGTGTGAGAGAAACTGAGAATTGCAAGAAAAGACTGAATTATGACAAAAAAACTCAGAATTACAAGAAATTAAACTCTGAATTGTGAGATATAAACTCAGAATTGTGAAAAATAAACTCAGAATTGCAACATATAAACTCAGAATTAAGAGAAGTAAACTCAGAATTGTTAGATATAAACTCAGAATTGCGAGAAAAGACTGAATTGTGACAAAAATCTCTGATATAATTGTGTGATATAAACTGAATTGTGAGAAGAAACAAAACTCAAAATTGTGCGGAAAAAGTTAGTCTCAAATAATGTTGGATATAAAGAGCTTATTTAGTTGGAACAAGTCATTAATGTTTTACCCAGCTGTATGTCATTAATTAATAGTTGTACATTATTATTATAATGAATGAACTGTTTTGTTGGTTATACTGTTTGTAATATTATTATATTTTAGTCCCTTCAAATCCTAAATATTTGGTTGGATGATTTCTTCTGCGCAGGTAGTTTTCATTTGTGGCGTTCCTCAGGGCTCCGTCAGCGGCCCGTCCGCATTCAGCATGTCCTCCACAGCCGTCCCCAAACCTTCTCCTGCTCTCTCATGCCTGGACAATCTCTCCATCTCGTCTCTTCTATCTGGAGACCTGGAGGAGGACGGCGAGGGAGCAGACGAGGATCTGTCCGATCTGGAGGTGAACCCCTACGATGGGCTTCCGTATTCCTCGCGCTACTACAACCTTCTGGAGGAGCGGAAGCAGCTGGCCGTGTGGAGTCTGAGGCTCAATCTGCTGGAGCACATGGAGTCGCACAGCATGATCGTCCTGAGCGCCGACGGAGGAACGGGGAAGAGCACGCAGGTCCTTATGTACATCACAAACACTCACTGCTTCACGCTCCTGATCTGTTGATAGTTCCCAAGTGTCTCAGCGTGTCCAGTTTCTCAGAAGTGTAACATGAAAGCAATAGTTCTCACAAAAAATGTATATTCTGTCATCATTTACTCATCATTTAGCCTGCCACCAACTTGAGTTTCTTTCTTCTGTTGAACACAAAAGAAGATGTTTTGAAAAATGTTGGCAAACAAACGGTAGCCAGTAGCCATTGACTTCCATAGTATGTAAAAAAAAATGTTTGGTTGCTGACATTCTTCAAAATATATGCTCTTGTGTTCAACAGAAGAAAGAAACTCAAACAGGTTTGGAACTACATGAGGGTGAATAAATGATGACAGAATATTAATTTTTGGGTGAACTATCCCTTGAAGTTCAACATGCATTTGCAACGACCTCTAAGTATGATAGTTGCAGTGCAAATTACACTATTGATAAAGATACACCTATCTAGGGTAACTGATAGTGTATCAACAATTAGTCAATGAAAAGACCAGCTCTGTGGACGGCGTCTGTCTCATGCTGTTGATCACCTCTGAAAAATACTCATCCCTCAGTCTGTAAAAGCAAAGAAAGTGACACAATGTTACAATAAAGCTCTTGAAGCCTGTAGTCACGGCTAAAGGTTGCTGTCAGGCACAACACACAGAGCAGTGACTGTTTTATTGCTTTTATAACACAGTTACTACGTAATAAATATGAAGGATCATGTGACACTGAAGACATGATTAATGGCTGCTAAAAATTCACATTTGCATTGCAGAAATAAATTACATAGAATTACAATAGAAAACATTCTTGTTTGTTTTGACATTGTAATAATAATTCACAATATTTCTGTGTGGTTAAATAAATGCAGCCTTGATGAGCAGAAGAGACTTCTTTCAGAAAGATTAACTTTAAATAAAGCTTGTTTTAGAATGATCAAGCTATTTAACACAAATACAGGCTGCATGTTTCTGCTAATGAACCCTCCAGTACGGTTGACCCGCAGGAATCCAGTGTGATTGTTTACTGTCAGCGTGACTCGTATGATCTTCTGTGGTGATGGACAGTATGTCACAGATGCTGTCAGAAGAGCTGAACATGTACAGTATTACGCCCAAAACATTCCTTTAGGATCAGGGCTTGAAACCAGAACGCTGCATGTTCAAGTCCTGCAAAGGAGCAATTGAGTTCTATTCTGTTCAAAGTTGTCCCATTCCATTCCGTTCTGTCTTGTCCCATTCCATTCTATTAAATTTTATTCTGTTCTATTATATTACATTATTTTCTGTTTTTTTAAATAATTTGTTCTATTCAATTTTATTCCATTCTATTCAGTTATATTCTATTCTATTTAATTCTATTTCATTATATGTTATTCTATTCTGTTATGTTGTATTCTATTCTGGTTTGTTAAATGTCTTTCAATTCTTTTTCTTTCTGTTCTATTCTATTATACTCTGTTCCATTCCCTTTTATTCTGTTCTGTTATTTAATTCCAATCCTTTTTTATTTTATTCTATTTCATTCCGTTCTGTTCTATTGTATTCAGTTCAGTTCTGTTGTGTTATTCTATTCTATTCTATTCTATTGTCCTCTGGTCTATTATATTCTATTATTTTCTATTCTATTCTGTTCCATTCCATTGTATTGTATTCTATTTTATTCTTCCTCATTAATCACTCACTTCTTGCATTCTTGAGTCATGCAGTCTTAATTTATCTGCATTTACATTCTATTCTACTCTGTTCTGTTCTATTCTATTCAATTCAAATTTATCCTGTTCTGTTCTATTCTATTCTGTTTTGTGCTGTTCAGTTCTATTCTATTCAATTCAAATTTATCCTATTCTGTTCTATTCTATTCTGCTTTGTCCTGTCCTGTTCTATTCTATTTTAATTTGTCCTATTCTATTTTATTCTATTCTGCTACATACCATTATGTTCTGCTTTGTCCAATTCTTCTATTCTATTCTGCATTGTCCTATTATGTTCTATTCTGCATTGTCCTATTATGTTCTATTCTGCTTTGTCCTATTCTATTCTATTCTATTCTGCTTTGTCCTAGTCTATTCTGCTTTGCCTTATTCCATTCTATTCTACTCTACTCTATTCTATTCTGCTTTGCTCTATTCTATTCTGCTACATTCTATTCTGTTATGTTCTATTCTGCTACATTCTATTCTATTCTGCTACATTTCTATCATATTCTGTTCTATTCTATTCTGCTACATACATTCTATTCTATTCTATTCTATTCTATTCTATTCTATTCTGCTTGTCCTGTTCTATTCTATTCTGCTTTGTCTTATTCTATTCTGTTCTGTTTTGTTCTATTCTATTCTATTCTATTCTATTCTCCTCTGCTCTATCCCGCTCTCTGACGTGTCTCTCTGCTCTGTTGTGACTCGAGTGCAGGTTCCTCAGTGGTGTGTGGAGTTCGCTCTGTCTCACGAGTTCTCTCAGGGTCTGGTGTGCTGCTGTCAGCCGTACGCGGCGGCGGCCTGCGGTCTGGCGCTCAGAGTGGCCGATGAGATGGACTTGAGTCTGGGGCTGGAGGTGGGCTACAGGGTCCCTCACGAGGACGGCTGCACGCCGGACACCATACTGCGGTACGTAACTCGGCACACTCGCCGCTGATCTGTGCCGCTTTAACGCCGTAGTAACGTTTGCTCTCTACAGGTTTGTCACAGACGCTCTCCTGCTGGAGGAGATGATGTCGGACCCTCTGCTGCGGCAGTACGGGGTTCTGGTCATCGACGAGGCTCAGGAGCGAACGGTGGCCACGGATGCTCTGCTGGGGCTGCTGCGTGACGTGTGCCGCCAGCGCTCTGAGCTCAGGGTGGTGCTGCTCACCGAGCCTGCCGTCGCACACACCTTCGCCAGCTTCCTGGGAGAGAGCGTTCCTCACCTCAGCGTTCCCTCGATAAACAACACCACCGAAATACTGTATCGCGAGCCGCCCGCGGGACGAGACCTGGCCG
>CM049842.1:905315-907815 GCA_027422415.1 Schizothorax lantsangensis
AGGAGATCCAGGAGTGTCGCGCGGCGCTGGAGAAGGAGTGTGTGTCTCTCAGCGCTCATCTGCTGTCTCTGCGTGTGATCGAGCTTCACCCCGGCGTCGCAGGATCATCGCAGCAGCTTTACGAGACCGAGAGCGCCGAGGACAAACAACAGATCGAGCCGCCGGACGCTCAGGAGTCTCCGGCCCAGAGACGCAGGGTCATCCTCACCGACGTCTTAGGAGAGGCTTCGTTCTCGCTCAAGAGCATCCGATACGTCATCGACAGCGGCGTCCATCTGAAGACCGTGAGTCAGAGCTCAGAGTGTGTGTGTGTCGTATGAGGCTCGGTGGTCATCCTTCTGTTCCTCCACAGATCTACAACCCTCAGATCCGAGCGGATTCACAGCTTCAGCAGCCCATCAGCAAACAGCAGGCCGACACACGCGCCCGCAGGGTCAACAGCACACGGCCCGGTGCGTAAAACACCAATCACGGACACCTCAGATTCAATTCTGTTGCATTGAATGCAATTACACTGAGTGAAAGCAGCATAAAAGCAGTCCATACACTGTCCTCCAAAAGTTTGGAAACGCTCTAGAAAAGTGGGGTTTTGGACAATATTGGCATGAATCCTTTTTAATTTGTGATAATTTTGCACTGATAAGGGACAACACAAACTACGAAAACATATTTTATTACATAAACAGTTTATACATGGAAAAAGCTTAAATTTTCGATTCATCAAAATATCCACCATTAGCAGCTATTACAGCTCTGCATAATCTGTGCATCCGAGCTGTCAGTTTATTCAAACATTGACTTGATATATTACTCCAGCACTCCTGAAGGATTGCCCAAAGATGATTCACACTGGTTGGACACTTCTTACGGACATCACGGTCCAGTTCCTCCCATAGTAGCTCAATTGGGTTGAGGTCGGGTGATTGGGGAGGTCATTCCATGACAGACATGATGCCAGCTGACTGTTTCCTCTCCAAATAGGATTTGCACAGCTTGGAAGTGTGCTTGGGGTCATTGTCTTGTTGGAAGGTGAAGCCGTGACCAATAAGGCGCTGACCAGAAGGAACAGCATGTCGTTGCAAAATGCTGTGGTATCCATGCTGGTTCAATATTGCTTGTCAATAATCAATTGTTGAAGCTATTATGGTGTGCTTTTATAAACCTGGGCCAAGTTTAAACCAGTAACCAGGCATCACAGCATGTCTGACTTTGACATGTATATATTGCCATTATTATGTAATCAAAATGAAAATTATTATTGCTGGTCTTCAATGATAATGTCAAGTTACTTTAATGTATTTGCACCAAAAAATTATAAGGATTTATGCTGATATCATCCAAAACCCCACTTTTCTAGAGCGTTTCCAAACTTTTGGAGGGCAGTGTATGTGTTATCATGTGAAACCAGAACTATGATGCTGTGTTTGTCATTCACAAGTGCTGTTCAATGTCAGTGTATGGAAAAAAAGATGAGCATGAGCCTTCGGGGAAAGTGTTATGAATCTGTACATTAGGCTGAGTAAATGTGTTTTATGTGCATGCATTTATCTGAAGTGGCTTGCATTGCATTCAGCGTTTACATGCGATCAGTTCAAGGTTATCATAGTTAACTAAATCTAGAACCATAAAAAAAAATCATTATTTGGAATAAAGTAAATGTTAACTGAAATAAAATATAAAAACTTAAACTTATTTTAATTCAGCTAGTTTCCAAGGCATCATTTCTCATTTTCATTTTATTTCATTTCGAAACTGAAATGAAATTTAATAATGGAAATAAATGAATAAAAACTGTATATGTGACCCTGGACTACAAAACCAGTCATAAGGGTCAATTTTTTTAAATTGAGATTTATACATAATCTGAAAGCTGAATAAATAATCTTTCCATTGATGTATGGTTTGTTATGATAGGACAATATTTGTCTGAGATACAACTATTTGAAAATCTGGAATCTGAGGGTGCAAAAAAATCTAAATATTGAGAAAATCATCTTTAAAGTTGTTCAAATGAAGTTCTTAGCAATGCATATTACTAATCAAAAATTAAGTTTTGATATATTTATGGTAGGAAATTTACAAAATATCTTCATGGAACATGATCTTAATATCCTAATGATTTTTGGCATAAAAGAAAAAACAATAATTTTGACTCATACAATGTATTGTTGGTCTATTGCTACAAATATACCTGTGTTACTTATGACTGCTTTTGTGCTGCAGGGTCACATATATGTTTTTGAAAACAACAAAATCTAACTTTAACTCAAATGAACATGAAACCAGAAAATCTAAAAATAAAATCTAATTCAAAATGTTACAAATTTTTTATAAGTGAATGAGATGGTCTGTTCATTCATGAGTAGTAAATGTGTGTGTGTCTGTGTGTGTGTGTGTGTCTGTGTCTGTCTGTCTGTCTGTGTCTGTCTGTGTCTGTGTGTGTGTCTGTGTCTGTGTCTGTGTCTGTGTCTGTCTGTCTGTGTCTGTGTCTGTGTGTCTG
>CM049842.1:912815-927815 GCA_027422415.1 Schizothorax lantsangensis
TCACACACACACACACACTCACACACACACACACACACACACACACACACACACACACACACACACACACACACACACACACACACACTCTCACACTCACACACACACTCACACTCACAGACACACACACACACACACACACACACACACACACACGTCTTGAGTAAGTGTGTGTTTGCCTTGCAGCTCCGCCGTGCTTCGTTACACCTCCGGCTAATAAAGAGGAGGCGGCGGCGACCCACAGACGACCCCTGCTGCATCTGGACGGAGATCACATGACCCTCATCAAGGTCTACAACGCGTATCTGCAGCGTGAGTGAAGCGTCAGACTCATACTGATGCGTCTCATGTAGGAATACTGATGTGTGTGTGTGTCCTCAGATAACGAAGACGAGGTCTGGTGCAGGACAAACTTCCTCAACGCCTCTGCCTTACGATTGGCTGTGGTGATCAGGGCGGAGCTACTGGAGGTGATGCAGCGAATCGAGCTGCCCGTGTCTCCTCCCGCCTTCGGTTGCCAGGACAACAGCACCAATATAAAGAGAGCTCTGATATCAGGCTTCTTCCTGAAGGTAAACGCACACTATAAACTAAACCACGGCGCTCCAGAATACTGCGTTCTGATTGGCTCGTCACTGGTACGGCTTAACTGGAGATCGGCTTATATTGATTTTTTTAGAACCGATACCGATTATTTGCATGTTTATGTGACCGATAACCGATATGCAGAACCGATATTTATTTGTTGTTTTACACAATGATCACAACAGTACTGAACTGAACAAGCATTTTTATTTATAACACTGTCAATATTGTAATTTCACTCCCTCCTTGCTAATCGTTTTGTTTCTACATCAGTAAATTAAGGGGTCTAAAACTAAAAAAAGAACAAAAAAATAAAGTGCACAATCATTAAAGTGTCTTTGTTAAATGAAAGCTTTGATCGGGTAACAAAGAAAAATATAAACTAAACCATGGCGCTTCAGAATACTGCGTTCTGATTGGCTCGTCACTGGTACGTCTTAACTAGAGATCGGCCGATATTTGATGTTATCCTCACATTTCTGATGTTTATTGTAAAGTGTCCTTGAGCTATGGAAAGGCACTATATAAATAAAAATGATTATACTTATTATTGCTTTTTTTTTTAGAACCGATACCGATTATTTGCATGTTTATGTGACCGATAACCGATATGCAAAACCGATATTTATTTGTTGTTTTACTTCTGTTTTTTACACAATGATAAGAACAGTACTGATCTGAACAAGGCATTTTTATATACAACACTGTCAGTATTGTATATTCACTCCCTCCTTGCGAACAAAACAGAATATTTGTTTTGTTTCTACATCAGTAAATTAAAGAACTCATTTTTAAAATTAGCTTATTCTGACTCTTTTTGCCAGCACGGGTCACAAATACAAACAAACATCAACAGGTTACAACGCATTACAAACAGAACCTCCCTTTCAGAATCACTCACAGAATCACTGCCATAGATGCAAAATTAAAAATAAGTCATAAGGGTCCATTTTTTCGAAATTGAGATTTGTGCATCATCTGAAAGCTGAATAAATAGCTTTCCATTGATGTATGGTTTGTTATGATAGGACAATATTTGAAAATCTGGAATCTGAGGGTGCAAAAAAATCTAAATATTGAGAAAATCACCTTTAAAGTTGTTCAAATGAAGTTCTTAGCAATGCATATTACTAATCAAAAATTAAGTTTTGATATATTTACGGTAGGAAACTTACAAAATATCTTCATGGAACATGATCTTAATATCCTAATGATTTTTGGCATAAAAGAAAAATGTATAATTTTGACCCATACAATGTATTGTTGTCTATTGCTACAAATATACCTGTGTTACTTATGACTGCTTTTGTGCTCCAGGGTCACATTAACAGTCTTATTTAGTTTGTTCTTATTTAATACAGACAGTGATAAATACCAAGCTGAAAGTCAACATACCTTATTTGTTGGTGTGTGTCTCTTCTTGTTGTGTGTGTGATCCTCAGGTTGCTCATGATGTTGACGGCTCAGGGAACTATCTTCTGCTCACACACCGTCACGTGGCTCATCTCCACCCGTTCTCTTCATATCACTGCCGCCGACCGCAGCCAAACCCTCCCAGCTGGGTGCTTTACCACGACTTCACCATCTGTCACGACAACTGCATCTGCATCGTGTCTGAGATCCACCCGCAGATGTGAGTGATTCCCATCAAGCCTCTGCTCAAACATCAGCCTTAACCTTCATCCTTCCCTCGCGCTTCTAACAAATCTTTCCCTCGCGGGTCAAAAAATTACCCAAATGCCTAAAATGAACTTTTTTTTTTTTTTTTTTGGTCCAGAAAGCTTATATTGATCCATTTTTACATTTTTTTTCTTAATATTTATGTAGTTTTTTTTTAATGATTTTTTGGTGATTTGTATTTTATTTTTATTTAATCATGCATGTTATAATGTGTCTCTATGTGTATGCAAGCTTGAACTTGCACTTTAAGATCTGGTGTGTGTGTGTGTGCGCATGAGTGTTTGAGTGTGTGTGTGTGTGTGTGTGTGTGTGTGTGTGCATGAGTGTGTGTATGTGCGTGCGTGTGTGTGTGTGCGAGTGTGTGTGTGCGTGTGTGTGTGTGGAGTGTAATGTGTGTGTGTGTGTAGAGTGTGTGTGTGATGTGCGTGCGTGTGTGTGTGTGTAGAGTGTAATGCGTGTGTGTGTGTGGTAATGTGTGTGTAATGTGTGTGTGTGTGTGTGTGTGTGTAGAGTGTAACGAGTGTGTGTGTGTGTGGAGTGTAATGTGTGTGTGTAAGATGTGTAGAGTGTAACATGTGTGTGTGTGTGTGTGTGGAGTGTAATGTGTGTGTGTGTGTGTGTGTGTGTAGAGTGTAACGTGTGTGTGTGTGTGGAGTGTAATGTGTGTGTGTGTGTGTGTGTGTGTGTGTGTGTAGAGTGTAACGTGTGTGTGTGTGTGTGTGTGTGTGTGTGTGTGTAGAGTGTAACGTGTGTGTGTGTGTGGAGTGTAATGTGTGTGTGTGTGTGAGTGTAATGTGTGTGTGTGTGTGTGTGTGTGTGTGTGAGTGTGTGTGTACTGGTTTAACTACTTGTTAGGATGAAATGTCCTCACTTATATAGTGAAAGATCATGACAACGCACTATTGAGGACATTTGACTGGTCCTCACTAGTTGAAAAGGCTTATAAATCAGCCAAAATGTGTTTTGATGTAGATCTAGTGTTCTGCACATGTATCTGTGATGGGGTAGGTTTAGGGGATATAAAAATATCATTAACCTGATAGAAAATCAATGGAAGTCTATGCAGTGTCCTCACTAAGATAGCAAAACAAACGTGTGTGTGTGTGTGTGTTGCAGGCTAGTGGAGCTGGCGCCTCTGTACTATCTAGGGAACCTTCCGGCCAGTGAAGGTCGAGATCTGCTGATGGGCTTCAGACAGAGTTTATTTCCTCCAGAAGAGCAGGACACAAACCCTCAGGACCAAAGCCATGAAGAAACGGGCGATCAGCACAGCGCAGAGACGTGCAGCGTTCAGTACACACACACACACACACACACACACACACACACACACACACACACTCACACTCACACTCACACTCACACACACACACACACACACACACACACACACACACACACACACACACACTCACACACACACACACACACACACTCACACTCACACTCACACACACACACACACACACACACACACACACACACACACACACACACACACACACACACACACACTCACACTCACACTCACACTCACACTCACACTCACACACACACACACACACACACACACCAGCAGCGACGGCGTCTTCAGACCTCCAGGAGACTGTGATCACTCTTCAGCAGACGTCAGGTCTCATCAGACTCAGATTTACTATTTCTGTAATTGACTTGGTATGAAATATATATTTATATATATATATATTAATGGTGAATAAAGAATCTCTCTGAATGACGCAAGGGAACAGAGTCCAGCAGCCAATCAGATGAAGCTCAAATCACGTCCAGTCACATCAGTAATAAACTCATCTGTCACTCTCATGAAGAATAAATGAATGACGGCTGTCTGTGAACGCATGGAAGCTCACTTCTGCCATTGAAGAAAAATATAAAAGGTGACTTTTTTTTCTCAGAATTGCAAGTTTACATTTTACAATACAATGTTTATTTATATAGCATACACTCTAAAAAAAAGGTGGATAAAAGTGGTTCTTTGGCTCGTAATCATAGGGGAACCACTTTTGGTGCTGTATAGCACCAAAAAGCGGTTCTTCTGGGGTTCTTTTGACTGGGCTATATAGCACCGCTTCTTCGGTTCTTCAGTGGTTCTTTGGCATGACTGATGGTTACCATATCAGCTCCATGTTCTTCAGTGGTTCTTTGGGGTGATTAAGGTGCTATATAGCACCGCTACCATATACAGAACCTGTTTAGCTCCTGTATGGTTCTTCAGCAGTTCTTCAGTGGTTCTTTGGGGTGATTAAGGTGCTATATAGCACCGCTACCATATACAGAACCTGTTTAGCTCCTGTATGGTTCTTCAGTGGTTCTTCAGCGGTTCTTTAGTGGTTCTTCAGCGGTTCTTCAGTGGTTCTTTGGGGTGATTAAGATGCTATATAGCACCACTGCTGTACAAAGAATCTGTTAAGCCCCTTTAAAGGTTCTTTACGAACCAAAGAACCACTGTTGGTGCTGTTTAGCACCATTTTTGTTGAAGAAATACAATGCAATATGGCACCTCTTATGGTTCTACATAGCACCATTTGTATAGCACCTTTAAAGATACGGTGCTATATAGCACCAAAAGTGGTTCCCCTATGATTACGAGCCAAGAACCACTTTTACTGCTATATAGCACCATTTTTTTAAGAGTGTATTTTAAAATAAAATGCTGCACAGAGAAAAGAAAACAGATAAACAAGATTATAAAGAATAAAACACCTGAGCTGACTTCATAACTCACCGCTGCCAGATAGAAACACAATTCTGAGAAAACAAAGTGAGATATAAACTTGCAAATGTGATGGAAAACAAGCCAGGATTGTGAGATATAAACTGAGAATTCTTAGCAAAACAGTCTCAATTCTCAGATGTAAACTTGAAACTCTGAAAAAATCTAAATTGTGTGAAGTTACAACAAGATACAAACTTGCAATTCTTACACAATAAGATACAGAGTCACGGTTGGGAGTAAAAAAGTCAAAATTGTGAGGAAAAAATATATTGTGAGATGTGAACTCATGAGTGTGAGGTGGAAGAAACTCAGAATTGTGGGTAAATATTCGCATCAAGCTTTTTTATATTTTTATGCACTGATGGAAATGAGCTTCCAGAGAATACAGTGTTTCTGAAGTGACTAAAAAACAGAAGGAGTTTTCTGGTGTGATTGTGTTCAGTCACAAACACAGAGCGGCATCTTGATGTGATTTCTGTTTGAGTCGTGTTTTCATATACTATAGGCCTTTATCACACGTCTGCGTAATAAACCTTCCGCAGCAGCTTGTGTCAATATCTGTGCTCATAGCACGGGATTGTTGTGATTTATGTCAAATTCACCCCAAACTCAGTTCACAAGCATTCAGTATTGTGAAACCAAGGAAGATGGTTTTATGATATTATGATGTATATTTCGTCAAGTCATACTGTATGTGTATGTGCAACACTTCAGAGTCTGAGCACCTTATTTGTGTCCCTGGAGCACAAAACCAGTCATAGGGGTAAAACATTTTTTTTATTGAGATTCATTTGAATAAATAATCTTTCCATTGATGTATGGTTTGTTATGATAGGACAATATTTGAAAATCTGGAATCTGAGGGTGCAAAAAAATCTAAATATTGAGAAAATCACCTTTAAAGTTGTTCAAATGAAGTTCTTAGCAATGCATATTACTAATCAAAAATTAAGTTTTGATATATTTACGGTAGGAAATTTACTAAATATCTTCATGGAACATGATCTTAATATCCTAATGATTTTTGTCATAAAAGAAAAATCAATAATTTTGACCCATACAATGTATTGTTGGTTATTGCTACAAATATACCTGTGTTACTGATGACTGCTTTTGTGCTCCAGAGTCACATATTATCACAGAACTGTAAGAAAACACATCACATTAAAGAGCATTTCAATTAGCCAAAGTTTAAAATAATAATTACGACTAAAGACTGTTTTAGATGATTCAGTTAAGTTTGATGGAAGCTTATTGTGTTAAACAATTTTTCATGCACTTACTTTACGATGCAATCCTCAATAATTACATCAAATTAAAGTTGTTCAAATAAACAAATATTTCCAGCCCATAGACGATTATAACAAATATATTGATCATCTTATACAAGTGTGATTGAGTGCATTGAACAGCATTGCTGTATACAAAAACAGGAGGTTAATCATAATACATAATGCAAGAATAAGCAAAATAATATTCAAAAGAAATGTAAATCAGTCCGATTATTCCTCTGGGAGTAATTTGAGCAGGGCATCAGCATAAATAAACATTTTAAATATTAATGTTTAAGTCAAGTCACCTTTATTTATATAGCGCTTTTAACAATACAGAACTAAATCTGTTCAATTTTCTTCACAAATCTGGCGTCTGACACAAAATACAAGCAGAAATTCCTTTACGCTACTGATCAGAGCTGATGTGACGACACGCAGACTGTGATTAAACGTCAGTTGCATCACTTTTGGTTGATTTCGGTTTATGTCACGTTCGCCGTCTATGTGCTCTCGTTCACAGACATCGGTGTTTTCTGTATAGTACAAAGTTTCTCCTTCAAACTGTGGCTCAGTAACACACACGGATCTCAGTGATGACGCTGTGATGTGCCTTCACTCGGAAGCATTTCAGCTGAATCCAGCATCGCTCAAGGCTCTTAAATCAGTTCACAGTAACTGTGTCTATATTAACATCCACAGCAGCAGACGATAACGCTCTGTTCATTCTGATCTACAGTCTCACAACTCCAGATAACACTCTGTTCAAAGTTATGAACAAACTGTAACATTGTTCACAGTCAGCCGGACTGTAATAAAACTCTCAAAACGTTCATTCAAAAACGTTGTTTATACAGCATTCATGGAAGTTTTCTCCTGAAACACTTTCGTTGGACATTCATGAAGTTTTTATAAAGTCCGTGTAAAGTCAATTGTTGGTAAACACATTATAAATGTTAGAAACTTTCGTTGGACATTCATGAAGTTAGACAGTTTTTCTTGAGCAGGATTTTTTTTGGGCGGGGCTAAATCATGGCCCCTCCCCCAACACTATAAGAGGTGTGTTCACTTGAAGCAGCGCTGCAGACCGTGACATCAAAGTACAGCGAGAGCTACAGAGAGCAGACGCTCCTGATGCTTTCCAATCGCTCTCGTGTCATACACTGATCGTTCTGCAGCGCTGCTTCAAGTGAACACACTAATAACTAGAGCGCATTAGCATCAGTGGTTCACGGCTCAATCGTGAGTTACTGTCATTACCGTTAGTTACTACAGCCTACAGTTTGTTAGCTAGCTATGCCTTCGTCACGTAAATGCATAATACCTGGTTGCGATCATTTACAAAAAGCTCGGTCTGCTTATTAAATAAGCTGCAGAGGAAGACCGTTGAGAGAGACGGCAGCTTTCCCACAAGTGGGCGTGGTTTCAGCGCCGCCAGTGGACACGCCCCCAGCGTTTGAGAGCAGAGAATACTGCTTATTTTTTCAAGATTTTGATATTTTATTTACTAGGCGGTTTTTTTAGCATTCAAATTTGGCTGGGTGGTTAATAACACATTTTTCTGTGGTGTGACACACATTTAATATTGACTTTACACAGACTTTAAATGTTTCTACTTGTTTCAGAACATTCCGAGAACAATCAAAAGTAACATTCTCAAAATAATCGAATGGAATGAAACAAAAACGTTACAAACTGTAACAATGTAACTGTACAAATGTAAATGTAACAAATGTAACAATGTAACTGTAACAAAGTTTGTATGAACAAACAGTAACATTGTTCACAGTCAGCTGGCCTTTAATAAAACTCTCAAAACATTAATTCAAAAACGTGAAAACTCATCTGTTTAAATTATATTAACCCAGAAAGTTCTGCATAATTAAGAGCGTGGCCACTTGAGTGACAGGCGGATTGCCGCTGCTGTCACCACTGGCGAGCTAGGTGGGCGTGGTTTCAGCAACCAGCTCCACCCATGTCCCGCCTTTTTGCCCATTTTCGATTATCCGGGAGTGACGCGTGGTGACGCGCTGCCAAGATGGCGGCGGTCGGCTCCGCCCACTTTAGGCTTCAAAAATGCTTTACAGAAACCTATGGGTGACGTCACGGACACTACGTCCATGTTTTTATACAGTCTATGGAACAAACTGTAATAATGTAACAATGTAACTGTAACAAAGTTTGTATGAACAAACAGTAACATTGTTCACAGTCAGCCGGACTGTAATAAAACTCTCAAAACATTAATTCAAAAACATTATTTATACAGCGTTCATGGAACTTTTCTCCTGAAAGTCTTTTGTTGGATGTTTATCTGATGTTTTTCCTTTTTTAAATGTTTCAGAACATTCCGAGAACAATCAAAAGTAACGTTCTCAAAATAATCAACTGGAATGAAACAAAAACGTTACAAACTGTATGTTTTGAACAGAATCAGCAATAAGATGTTCATAAGTTGATGGGATGTGTTGAGAGTGTTTGTGAAGCTGGGTTAGGGATTGAATCACTGAACTCACGTTCTAGACGTCTCTTTTGTTCCGTCTCTGGAGCTTTGATTGTTTTTGTGACTCTCTGAGTGATAATAAGCTGATGTTCAGGGCTCAGTTTGTGTGTTTTGTGCTTCTTCAGATCGTCTCTGGAGCTTTGATTGTATTTGTGACTCTCTGAGTGATAATGAGCTGATGTTCAGGGCTCAGTTTGTGTGTTTCGTGCTTCTTCAGATCGTCTCGGTTTTACTTCTTGTAGTTTGTTTTTGTATTTTTCTAAATGCACCGTCTCTATTTTGTGTGTGAACTCTTGATGTGATTTTAATACAGTGAACACTTGAACACTAATTCAAAGTTGTGGAGCGTTTGATTCACAGTTCGTGTAATTAACGCAGGTCCCCAGGGGCCGGTGGTTCAAAGGTAATCTGATCAGATTCTGGTCATCGGATTGGATCACAAAATACAATCTTGGTTTTGATCTGGATTAAATCCTCAGTTTGTGTCTTTCAAAAAGTTTTAGTAAGATACTTTTGATCCAAAAATACGGGATTATTCTGATCCCAGTAAAGGGTGGATTTCAGGAACAAAAATGTAATAAAACATTAAAACTGATCCAAAAAAAGATGCAATCCAATTTTGCTTTGAAAATCATTCTGATCCAGATTCAACTTTCTGAACAACTGGCCTCAGGTAAAAATAAAGTGTACTTGAATGAACTAAAGAATACTTCAATACAAGCCAAGTACATTTATAGTACATTCTTATTTTTGTTTTGTGCTAAATAAAATAGTAAAAGTTATACACTAAATAAAAGTATATTTCTACTTCAGTGCGATTACAAATGTGTACTAAATACCACTGATATTTAAATTAATTTGAAGTATACTTTGAAATAAAGTGTACTAGCGCAAAATACTATACTTATAGACTTTTATTAGTGTATTTCTTAAAAGTGTGCTTTCAATGATTTAAAAATGATTTCAATGTTGGTATAGTTTTATATAGCTATCCTCAGTTTAAATTAAATTGATTTTATGTCAAATATATTAGTAATGCAATGGTTATAAGTACATTTTCCCAACTGTGCTCCTTAAATATAAATACACTTAAACTGAAGTGTGGTCAGATAAAGTACCAGAAGTGTTTTATAAATTCATTGCTTAAACAATTACATACAATTTTAATGGATTTGTTATCATCACTACGTTCTATTTGGATTTCATGACAAATACAGTAGAAATGTCAGCTATAACTTGAGTAAAACCCTGTGCTTAGTCTGTTATTAATGCACTGATTATTCATTCATGTGTTGAGATGTGCACCAAAATTCACAATTTTACAGTAAGTGTACTTTTAGCATAAAGTACTTGAAGTGCTATATTTCTAATGTGGAAGAAGTGTTACTAGTGTACTTGATTGTACTATTTAAAGACACCATAAACATAGTAACATATATCATATAAAATTACAATACATTTGAAATTAATTATTTAATCTATAAAAATATGTGGGCAATACATATTCACTATATATTAATCTTATATTTTAAATAATTAATAAGTGTATTTTGTATGTATGATGAGTATATTTAAAAGTGTATGAACGATGGTTTCAATTATACTACAAGTATATATATATATATTTATATTTACAGAGAAAGTATATTTTAGTTCATATTCATGGTGTCCCAAAATATCACAGCTGAGTACACTTTGATGTTCTTACGATTATCTTAAGAAGTACTAAAGAATCATTTTTAGTGTATTAAGTACATAATTAGTGAAGACGGAGCGCTTTAAATACATGACGGGAGTAGTGACGTCATATCCGGAGGACTTTTATTTTGTAGTTTATTTATTTTTTTGGCGCCTGATCACAATTCCTGCAAAAATGCGGTATAATGACAATTAATGTCTTTTAAATCACATGATTCATATGCTGGTATATAACTGAAGCTACAGGTTGTGAAATCAAGCATGTCTTATTCTTACTTTTTAAACGTTGGTTATGTTATGTACTAGCCTAGCATTAGCCTGCTAGCTTAGCTTAGCTTACTCTACATACGTGTTAAATCTACAAATATTTCACTCAGAATGACAACTTTGCAATATGTTTGTATTGTTATTCGTGTCATTTTTCTGTATGATGATGATGATTTTAGTAGTAGTAAGTTAATATTAACAGGTCATCTAATGAAAGAATTTACATTATATTCGTTATATCTTATTTTGATGTATTATTTACGCTATACATTATTTTACGTATGTTATTATGCAATGATGCATTATTAATATTAGTATGTTTATCAACTGTAAGATCTTACATTATATTAGGTATGTTTTTTGCAAATTAATGGCGTTTGTGTTTACTCAGAATGTCAATTAATTTATTAAAAGTTTATTATTGTATCATTATATACTGTACCTCATTACTATTATTGTGTAAAATTAATATTAAATGACTTTTACAGAACACATTATATGTTGCAACAATCCTTATCTTCAATTATGTTTATATCTTTACTATTATATTACTCAAGAATAGTTTATTACGTGAAAAATAATATATTGTTAGGCATGATTGTGTCTCTAGTTAATTTTATCATGCAATTCATACACATTAATTTTAGCATGCAATTCATACGCATTTATTTTATCATGCAATTCATACGCATTAATTTTATCATGCAATTCATACGCATTAATTTTAGCATTAATTTTATCATGCAATTCATACGCATTTATTTTATCATGCAATTCATACGCATTAATTTTATCATGCAATTCATACGCATTAATTTTATCATGCAATTCATACGCATTAATTTTATCATGCAATTCATAGGCATTAATTTTATCATGCAATTCATACGCATTAATTTTATCATGCAATTCATACGCATTAATTTTATCATGCAATTCATACGCATTAATTTTATCATGCAATTCATAGGCATTTATTTTATATTTCCAGCATGTTGTTTGTGCACACAATGTAATAACATCATACAGTAGTTAACTAGGTTATAATTAGTCAGCCACAATTATTACATACAACTGAACTTATATTATTTTTACATAACAACTACAAGAAGATGATGCAGGCAGTGTCCAGAAGACTGCTGAGGAATCTATTGTAATATAATAATAATAATCTATTATTATAGAAAAGCAGATGGAGCTTAGATTCATTCCAGAGCTCGGTGGATTGAAAAAGAAGAATAAATCAAAGACAAATAAATAAGCTTAAGATTAATGCTATTATAATTGATGATCAAAAAGTAATTCAGGATGAAATTTTGCTCTTTTTTTTTTTACCGTAACCTTTATAAATCAAATGATAAAAAAGTGGATTGTGATTGTTTGTGAATATTAGAGCTAACCCAGCAGGCACCAGACGTCTATGTAACGTCAGGTTGACGTCAGACAGACGTTGCATTTTGGTTGAAAATGAATATTTGACATTGACTTAACATTGGATTTTGGTTACACAACCTAAAAACAACTAAATCTCAACGTCAGCTGACGTCGGTATTGAACATCAATTTAACATTGACATTAGATTTACATTGAATTTTGGTCACCCGACGTCACAACCAAAATTTAACCAAATATCAACGTCTTATGACATTGTGTGCCTGTTTTGTGCCTGCTGGGGACACACATACACTGAATGATGAAGATAAATACTGATGATGATGATGAGCTGACTTTAGAGGAAACTGATGTGGAACTAAAACTAATGAAAAATGTGACCCTGGAGCACAAACCAGTCATAAGGGTCAATTTTTTGAAATCATGAATAATATTTCCATTGATGTATGGTTTGTTATGATAGGACAATATTTGAAAATCTGGAATCTGAGGGTGCAAAAAAATCTAAATATTGAGAAAATCACCTTTAAAGTTGTTCAAATGAAGTTCTTAGCAATGCATATTACTAATCAAAAATTAAGTTTTGATATATTTACGGTAGGAGATTTACTAAATATCTTCATGGAACATGATCTTAATATCCTAATGATTTTTGGCATAAAAGAAAAATGTATAATTTTGACCCATACAATGTATTGTTGTCTATTGCTACAAATATACCTGTGTTACTTATGACTGCTTTTGTGCTGCAGGGACACATGATAAATCACTATAGATGGGTTAACTAGAATTTTTGGCAGGATATTTGTAAATTGTTATATAAAGTGCTTTAGAATGCATTCAGAAAGAGCTCATCATCTACAATCAAAACAGGATTAATAACCTTGCTTCCAAAAACAACAGTGATCATTAAATTATTGGAGAGCAATAACTCTATAATAATGATTATAAATGAATTGGTGTGTGCTAATCGTCTCAAACAGCATTCATAAAGGGAAGATATATTCAAAATGATATGATATATTATTATACTATTTAGAACTGTTTATATTATGCACTCAGATGCTAGATTATTAAGTTAAAAGGAGCATTTATGATTGTGAGTATCGAAATATTCAGTTTGCTGATGATGCCACGGTAATATTTTTAAAACGTAAATCTATAATTAAAAACGTTATTTCACATTTTTATTGTGTTTAATGTAAAAAAACTGAACTGTTCCTCATGTAATCCATTCCTGTTCAATTTAAAGTGAAATTAAAAAGTTACCTCTATGTTCACTTTTGTATGGAAAAACAAAACTGATCTCAGATGCTTAATTAAAGAACATTAAAGCGGTGATTGTATAGTCCCTTTAAGAAGAAGTGTATTTAGTCAAAGAGTGTTTTCAGTTAGGACTCCATCCCAACTAACATTATAAATCTTAATACTTAAGCCTCTCTTAAAGAAGTGGTTATTGACAGTCAGTATTGTCAACATTAATTTTACAAACTAAATTCTATTGCCTTCCTGAGTATTTTAGGCTATATACATGAGGTTGTTTGTTTGAGTACTGATTGAATGATCACTTGTCTGTATGCTTAATTAGTCTTTGCCTGTATATTGATATTATGGATTAGTCATACATTGGTTATTTTGTTTGACTGTTGGATTATGTCTGTGTTTGAGTGAGCTGGTATTGATCTGTTGGTGCTAGGTATTGTATAGTTTTTAAACGGATGTGTAATTTTTATATGTATTTTGATTAATTGGTTTATATTTATAGGGTGACAATTTTACCATCAGTCCAGGGACGGCCTTCTGGCTAATTCTGGCACATTGTACATTTATGTATTATTGATGTGCATTGTCCCGGTCAAATAAACCTGAATACAAAAACAATAAAAGTCTGAAAGCCACTGAATTTGAGTCAATAGTTGAAGTGCTTAAACTGAATTATTCTTCAGCTTTATTGTCAGGTATGTCTACACAACAAGCTCCACAGCGCAACAGAACGACAGCGACAAGACACAGATAATTCAATTCAAGTTTATTTGTATAGCGCTTTTTACGATACAATCGTTGCAAAGCGCTTTACAGGAAATTAAGTTTCTACAATATATTTATACATTGTAGAAACTTAATATATTAACTTATGGCAAAATTAGTTAATTCTGCATGTTGTTGGGGGATCAGAGGTTGGCATCCTCAGAGGTCCTCCGAGGGGTCGGCATCATCTCTTCTCAGGTGATCGGTCATCTCAGATCATTTAAGGGCTGGATCCAGACTGAAGCGTGTGTAACTCCTAGCAGAAACAGAGAAACAAAGAGACATAATTAGCGTAGCTGTTGTTCCATTCAAGCAAAAATTATTTGTTCAACCCAAGCTAAAGAATAATAATGTGCGTTTGATCAGATATAACTGCAGTACACGATTTATGAGATGCATTATATGAATGCTTGGCTAAAGAGATGTGTGTTTAATCTAGATTTAAACAGAGAGAGTGTGTCTGAACCCTGAACGTTATCAGGAAGGCTATTCCAGAGTTTGGGAGCCAAATATGAAAAAGCTCTACCTCCTTTAGTGGACTTTGCTATTCTAGGTACTACCAAGAGTCCAGAGTTTTGAGACCTTAGGGAGCGTGATGGATTGTAGCGAGATAGAAGACTAGTTAGGTACGCAGGAGCTAAACCATTTAGGGCCTTATAGGTAAGTAATAATATTTTAATAAAAAGAATAATATACCAAATAGACAATGTACAAAATAGCAACAAAAAACAAATATACAAAATAGACAAGTATGTATGTACAGGTATGATATGTGCAATCTGATCATAATATGGTTGTATTTAAGAAAAAAAAAAAAAATGTGTTGAATTTTTTTTTACAGA
>CM049842.1:930315-987815 GCA_027422415.1 Schizothorax lantsangensis
GTGGTTCCTACTTGGAGAAAACGACGGAAAGTTGCGTGTGGTGGAGGATAAAAAGTCTCTAATGCCTATCTGGTTCCAGGTGATCTTGATATCCTGCCTTCTGGCTCTCTCAGGGATGTTCAGCGGGTTAAATCTGGGTCTAATGGCGCTGGATCCCATGGAGCTGCGGATCGTCCAAAGCAGCGGCACAGAGAAAGAAAAGAAGTACGCGAGCAAAATCGAACCGATCCGGCGGAAAGGAAACTACTTATTGTGCTCGCTTCTCTTGGGGAACGTGTTGGTGAACACTACCCTCACTATCCTTCTCGACGATCTCATCGGATCCGGTTTGGCCGCCGTTATAGCGTCGACTATCGGCATCGTCATCTTTGGCGAGATCGTCCCTCAGGCGCTCTGTTCCCGCCACGGTTTGGCGGTTGGCGCGAACACCATTCTCCTCACTAAGTTCTTCATGCTTGTGACTTTCCCGGTTTCTTTCCCCGTCAGCAAACTCTTGGACTGCGTTCTGGGTCAGGAGATCGGTACCGTGTACAACCGAGAGAAGCTGCTGGAGATGCTGAAGTTGACCGCGCCGTATAACGACTTGGTGAAGGAGGAGATGAACATGATCCAAGGCGCGCTGGAGCTGAGGACCAAGACGGTGGAGAACATCATGACTCCGTTAGGCGACAGCTTCATGATCAACAGCGACACGGTGCTGGACTTTAACACCATGTCTGAGATCATGGAGAGCGGGTACACGCGGATCCCCGTCTACGAGAACGAGCTGAGCAACATCGTGGATATCCTCTTCGTCAAAGACCTCGCCTTCGTGGATCCGGATGATTGCACGACGCTGAAGACCATCACCAAGTTCTACAACCATCCAGTGCACTTTGTGTTCCACGACACCAAGCTGGACTCCATGCTGGAGGAGTTTAAGAAAGGTGAGTGGTGTGTGTGTGAGAGCGAGTGTGTGTGTGTGTGAGAGAGAGAGTGTGTGTGTGTGAGAGCGAGTGTGTGTGTGAGAGAGAGAGTGGTGTGTGTGTGCGTGTGTGTGAGAGAGAGAGAGTGTGTGTGTGTGTGTGTGTGAGTGTGTGTGTGTGTGTGAGAGAGAGAGTGGTGTGTGTGTGTGTGTGTGTGTGGAGAAGGAGCACAAAACCAGTCATAAGGGGCAGTTTTTTGAAATCATGAATAATCTTTCCATTGATGTATGGTTTGTTATGATAGGACAATATTTGTAAATCTGGAATCTGAGGGTGCAAAAAAATCTAAATATTGAGAAAATCACCTTTAAAGTTGTTCAAATGAAGTTCTTAGCAATGCATATTACTAATCAAAAATTAAGTTTTGATGGGTAGGAAATTTACAAAATATTTCATGGAACATGATCTTAATATCCTAATGATTTTTGGCATAAAAGAAAAATGTATAATTTTGACCCATACAATGTATTGTTGACTATTGCTACAAATATGTGACCCTGGAGCACAAAACCAGTCTTAAGGGTCTTTTTAAAAATGTATACATCATCTGAAAGCTGAATAAATAATCTTTCCATTGATGTATGGTTTGTTATGATAGGACAATATTAGAAAATCTGGAATCTGAGGGTGCAAAAAAATCTAAATATTGAGAAAATCATCTTTAAAGTTGTTCAAATGAAATCTTAGCAATGCATATTACTAATCAATAATTAAGTTTTGATATATTTACGGTAGGAGATTTACAAAATATCTTCATGGAACATGATCTTAATATCCTAATGATTTTTGGCATAAAAGAAAACCATACAATGTATTGTTGTCTATTGCTACACATATATCAGTGCTGCTTATGACTGCTTCTGTGCTGCAGGTTGAAACACGTGCTTCCTCTCCTCCTCTGACTGTCGAGGTCAGTCTTCTCTGATTCCTAAAGCCTGTACACTATTGACCTTGTTTGCTTTCTTACAGTGAAGGAAAACTAATTTTTTAGTCTTTAATCTGATAATGATTCTGACATTTTTTCCACCCCTCCAAAACCTGCTGTTTTAGTATTATTTACAGTACCAGTTAAAGTTTATTTTAAAAGAAGTCTCTTCTGCTCATCAAGCATGCATTTGTTTGATTCAAAGTGCAGCAAAAACAGTAAAATTGTGAAATATTTTTACCATTTAAAATAACTGCTTTCTATTTGAATGTATTTTAAGATGTAATTTATTTCTGTGATCAAAGCTGTATTTTCAGCATCATTACTGCAGTCTTCAGTGTCACATGATCTTCAGAAATCATAATAATATACTGATTTGCTGCTCAAAAAAACATTTATTATTATTATTATGTTGAAAACAGCTGAGTAGAATTTTTTTCAGGTTTCTTTGATGAATAGAAAGTTCAGAAGAACAGCATTTATCTGAAATAGAAATCTTTTGTGACATTATAAATGTCTTTATCGTCACTTTTGATCAATTTAAAGCATCCTTGCTAAATAAAAGTATTAATTTATATAACCCCCCCCCAAGAAAGCTTTTGAATGGTATAGTGTGTAAAGTTACAAAAGCTTTTTATTTCAGATAAATGCTTATCTTTGGATCTTTCTATTCATCAAAGAAACCTGAAAAAATTCTACTCAGCTGTTTTAAATATTGATAATAATAATAATAATAAATATTGGTTACATTTTATTTTAAGGTGTCCTTGTTACAGTGTAATTATACATTTAAGTACTGAGTAATATTAATTAACTACATGTACTTACTATATGATTAGGGTTTGGTTCAGGGTTATTTGCATGTAATTATGCATAATTAAGTGTTATTATAATAGTAAGTACATGTAATGTGTAAAAGTACTCCTTAAAATAAAGTATTACCTAAATGTTTCTTGAGCAGCAAATCATCATATTATTATGATTTCTGAAGATCATGTGACACTGAAGACTGCAGTAATGATGCTGAAAATACAGCTTTGATCACAGGAATATTATAAAAATATTTTATAATAAATATAAATATATTTTCTAATTAATAAATATTTGCTTTATACAATATTAGGAAGATCAGGCCCTATTCAGAACATGCTTCAGGCTCTTGTTCTGAACTATTGCAAGGCTCTCTTCCAGACAGTTCTATCAAACCTCTACAATTAATCCAAAATGCCGCAGCAAGATTAATTTTTAACGAGCTGAAAAGAACACACGTCACTCAATTAGTGTTCATCAATCTGCACTGGCTACCAACAGCTGCTCGCATTAAATTCAATGCATTAATGTTTGCCTACAAAACCAGCTCTGGCTCCTTTACCTAACTTCATTACTTCAGACTCATGTGCTTCTAGAAGCTTGAGTTCTGCAAGTGAACGACGCTTTGTTCATCCCAAAGAGACACAAAATCACTTTCACAGACTTTTACATTAACTGTTCCCTCCTGACCGACTCAATCCAGCAGCTGAGTCCTTAACCATCTTTAAAAACACATCTCTTCATCTTTATTTGACCCTCTAACTCTAGCACTCTCTATTCTAATTCTATTTTATCCATGTCTTCTTTTTATTTAAAAACACACATTTGACCCTCTATCAATTGTGTATTTATTCTCTAACTGCTGGCTTTTCTTGAAAAACTAACACTAGCTGTCTTTTTTCTGTTCTATCTACTTGTTTGTTATTAAAAAAAACTAGGTTTCTTTCTTTTTTCTATATTCTATCTACTCATTTTCTAAAAAACCCCCCAAAAAACCTCTCTACGTGTACTGCGTTAAGGGATGTAACGGTATGAAAATTTCTTATCACGATTATAGTGACCAAAATTATCAGTATTATCACGGTATTGTTCAAATGTGCTGGAGATGTTCAAAAAGTACCGACACATAAATCACTCCAAGTTTTAGATTTAAAAATCAACAAACAACAAATAAAATGACTTTTTGTTTGCATAATCACTAAAACAATAACGTTACCAATGATTTTAAATGACAGCTTGACTGAGAACAGTTTAATAACACGTTCAAATAAAGCTTTGAAAAAGATTCATAGAAATGTAAATCTCACATTTCAGCCTTTAAATAAAGAAAAGGGTTAAGTCAAAATCATAATTGATTAATAAATGATTACATGCATTTTATGTGCTCCATAAATAATTCTAGAAAACTGAATTGTTTAAATGTGTAGAATCCACATAAGCTTGTTTTTCATCAACCGGTCAATATTTTACAGCAGGGCATACAAATTCAGTCCGTTTGTCCAGACAGAATCTGCACACAGACTGAATATGAATATAAGTGTGTAAATCCAGTCTCTGACAGCAGGTGGCGCTGATGGAGAAGCTGAATTACAGCTCCGTACACAAAGCATTGTGATTAAAACACTACTTTATTAGGTATTACATGGAGCGAAGATGAAAACAAAATGCCATCGAATCGTTTCTGAAGACAGTCAGAACCTTCAGACGTACATTAATTAATTCATATATTAATTTGCATAATTCCCCTCAGCACTCTTTTAAATCCTCTCAGCTTTTCCGCTCTATTTTCACTCAAAACGAACTACTCTGCTGCTGTTCCTGAAAACTGTGCTTTAAGCTGGACAGTATTTATTTATCGTGAGTTGTTCAAATCGTGGTAATCCAATACGGTTTTAATGATAATTTAAATATGAAACGGTAATACTAACCGTGGGGAATTGTATCATGATTTATCGTCAAACCGGTAATCGTTACATCCAGGGATTGAAATTAACTTTTTCACTCACCAGCCAGTTTGGCAAGTTATTCATAACTTCTACTAGCCAAAAAAAATAAACCAACAGCTTGAGGCTCTCTACACTGGACGTGACAAAGCGACTGTTGCAAATCATTTTGTGTCCGTACTAGGGGAGTGCGATATTGACAACAAAAAAAAAAGAACAGAAAAATCAGTTTTTTTTGTGATTGTATCGATAAAGGTAATTAGACAATATTTTGTGTTATTGTGCTGATATCTTAAGGACTACTGTGGAAGCTGACTCCTAAAGTTTTTGATATTCTTGAGTCAAATTCTTACATTTAATCAGTCAATTATAATAATAAGACATTTAGGCTGTTACTAAACAAATGAAATCAGTATCAAGAAAATTCATCTTTGCAGAAGTTGCATTTAGATGTATTTTCACATGTTAATGCAGATCAGAGGGACATGGAATGCTTTAACCTGCAGTTACAAATGCATAAATATTGTTTTGATATTTTAAACATGAAATATTGAATACTGATATTTGAAATTATAAAAAAAAATGAAAAGATACTTTAAATGTGAAATTAAAACCGCCAGCAGGTGGCAGCAAGTCACTGAGTCGTTGCAATTGAACCAAATCATTTAAACAGTTGATTCCTTCAGGAACAAAACACCATCATGTTGCTCAGAGACACACAACAGTGCTGTAGCTGTTTGAAATGTTTTGTTGTTGGCGAAATTGACTTATTGTTTATTGAACTGTTGTATAAAATCAGTATCGCATTTGTAACTTGATTTTTTAAAGAAAAAACGGCACTCTTTGTGTGATATTGATTAACTATATGAATTGATATAATTTCTGCCCCCTTATCTTGAATTATGTGATTATTTTGAATGCATATTAATAGACTGAATCATGCAGTGAAAGAGCACACTCTAAATGCGCATGCGCACGCGTACCCCCTTTCCACCAGCAGGAACCAGGTGCTAGTTCAGAGCCAGTGCTACCTGCCAGTTCTTAGTTGGTTCGACTGGCGAGCCCTTTAAGAACCGGTTGCTTTTCCACAGGCTAGAGAGCCTAATACAGAGCCAGGACTTACGTCACTGAATACGTTTCATGTTTCGTTTCACTAGCGCGGCAGCGCCAAACACAACAGACTTGTTCGAGGTGCATCGCGCCACTCAGATCGATCGGCACACAACACACTAAAGCACCGCGAGAGCGATCCAAAAGAGCCGTCAGCTTTCCAGTCGCTCCCGCAGCACCCCGATGCCTCGCACCGAACGGTCCGCGCAACGCCGATCCATCCCGAACAAGCCTAAACAAACTATCAACAATGGCGGACGTTGTGTTGTTATTGACGTTCATGGCTTTGCGAATCTACATCGGCATCCAAACACGGCGAATCCAACGTGTCCGTGTTTAGCTGCTATTTCAAATATGGCGGTCCAAAGTTTTCTGTTCGTCTTGTTGGTCACGGTAACCCCGCCCCTGACGCAAGCGGTTCTTCCTTCTAGCCCAGCAATGTTTTGGTGCTACTTACGAACCGCTTTTGCTGGTTCGGAGCTGGTGCTTTGGGTGTCGAAAGACAAAGAACCGGTTTGAAACTAGGCTCTGGCTCTGAACCAGCACTGGAACTGCCTTGGTGGAAAAGAGGTATAAGTTAGTCTAACTAGACTTCATCACGTCGTGTATGCGTGCACTCTGTAGGTGTGTTTTGTTTGTTTTTTGCAAAATACTCGATAATGTCATGCTGTCTCATGAGTTCAGTATTTGCGCTAAACCTGCGCAGACTTGGTTTGCATGAACTTCCCAAAGACATTAATGAGTGAACATAACTTAAGAAAAGTAACCCGCCAAATTGGCTAGTGATTTGATAGCATTACCCGCCACAGCTGATTTTTATCCGCATTTGGCGGGTGTTAATTTCAAACCCTGGTTACATCCCTAACTGCGTTAGGCTAACCGAGACTCGTCACAGCACCTGCATGTTGTTGCTCTTTTGTTGGTTTTTGCTTCTGTTGTCCTCATTTGTAAGTCACTTTGGATAAAAGCATCTGCTAAATGACAATGTAAATAAATTACATTTTAAAATATATATTTAAATAGAAAGCAATTATTTTAAATAATAAAAATATTTCACAATATTACCGCTTTTGCTGTATTTTGGATCAAATAAATGCAGGCTTGGTGAGCAGAAGAGACTTCATTAAAAACATTAAAAATCTTACACTACCAGTCAAAAGTTTTTGAACAATATATCCTATAATAATTCTGGGTAACACTTTACAGTAAGCTGTCATTCATTAACATTAATGTATTAAGATGAATGAACAATACATTTATTACACTATTTATTAATGTTAGTTAATGAAAATACAGCTGTTCATTGTTTATTCATGTTAGTGCATTAACTAATGTTAACAAGCACAACTTGTGATTTTAATAATGCATTAGTAAATGCTGAAATTAACTAACTAATATTAATAAATGCTGTAGGAGTATCATTTATTCTTAGTTCATGTTAACTAATGTTGTTAATTAATGTTAACTAATGAACCTTATTGTAAAGTGTTGCCTAATTTTGTATTAACGTTGTTAATTAGATATAATTTTTACATATTTTTAATATTTTCTGTTTTCCATTTTATTTTTTGTTAATTGTCATTTTTAAATGCTATAATGCTTTAATCTAATATTCTTTATTTTATTACAGTTAACAAAACAGTTTTACTACAATAACTCTGATTTAAATAACTTTTCATGATCAAATCAGTTCTGTTTAAAAACAAGCCCCGCCCCTTTTTTATTGAATATTCAGTTTTGCCTGAAAAATTTCCCATTACAGATGTAAAATTTAAATTTCATGTTGACCTCATGCTAATAATTTCCCAGTAAGTCTTTAATTCAATAAATCCACGTGTGATCAGTAATTATGATGGCGTTGATACAGCCAGCCATGTAATAAGCATCTTAGGTTAAAAACCATGGCTCTGTGGGAATGTATGTACAAGCAGATATTTGTAATTCGCTCCTAAAGCCTTATATAATAAGTATAAATACTGAGCTGGTGTTTAACATTACAAAGCTGTTTAGCTAATCACACGTGTTTGTCGTCATCACAAAAGCCATGACACTAATAACGGGGCAGAACCGGTGATCTCATCAAGTTTACTGTCAGCAGGCTTTGACTCAGGACTTGAACTGTTCTGTTGCAAAAATTATGGAGAAGATTGTACATTTTTCTATATTTGGCATCACTTTAAACATACCTGCAAACTAGTGGCTTATTGACGAAATTTGCCATTTTGAATCAAAATATGTCATTTATGTGAATCGTCTAGATCTGAAGATTTAGTTTTTTTTTTGTAGAGGGGGGGTTCTTCATTGTGAGTGAAGCAGACACAAAATTCGCAATTTGTTATACAATATTGACTGTTTTTGCTCAAGTTCGCTGATGAAGTTTCAATCAAAGCTACAGCAGAAGTGCTTTGTGTCTCTGAGCAACACAGCGGTGTTTCATTACTGAATGAATCCACGTTTTTGAACACTTTACATGTACATTTTGTTGTACATTTACATTTTGTTTACATGACTTCATTAATAAATCAGGTTATTTCCCTGTAGTGATGTCAAAATATGATAATTTGCGTATATGACTCAGAGAATTCCATACATTTGTCAGTCGTGATGTTAAATAAGGCTTGCAACATGTTAGCGGGAAACTTACAGTTTATATGTGACCCTGGAGTACAAACCAGTCATAAGGGTCAATTTTTCGAAATTGAGATTTATGCATCATCTGAAAGCTGAATAAATAATCTTTCCATTGATGTATGGTTTGTTATGATAGGACAATATTTGGCTGAGATACAACTATTATTGAGAAAATCACCTTTAAAGTTGTTCAAATGAAGTTCTTAGCAATGCATATTACTAATCAAAAATTAAGTTTTGATATATTTACAGTAGGAAATTTACAAAATATCTTCATGGAACATGATCTTAATATCCTTAAGGGATATTCACTTTGGCATAAAAGAAAAATGTGGTATCTATCAGCTTGACCAAGGGCATACAATGTATTGTTGTCTATTGCTACAGTAATATACCTGTGTTACTTAAGACTGGTTTTGTGGTCCAGGATCACGTTATATTATCCTGTCAGTGCAGTTACATGCAGCATTGTATAGGACTGTCTCTAAGAGGGAAAAAGAACCAGAGAAACAAATTAAACAATTCCCCACTAACTACACATTGATGCTAAGCACGAAAGAGCGGTTTGTGTGAGAAAACGAACAGTATTTATATCGTTTTTTACCTCTTGTACACAACCATTCCAAGTGATCTGAGTGCCCGACAGAAAGCAGGTTATTGCATTTATATGACCACATGCGTTTTCGGCTTATTAAGCATAATCGTCTTAAGAACGTGCTTGTAAACGTGCTCATTGATTCAGTAACCCATTCATAAAGACAGTAGTCACTTGCCTCGTTTCTGAATGAAAGACTAATGACTCGTTCATTAAAACCGTCATCTACTGGTGGTTTGGTTTTATATTTAAAAGTATTGCATTTTGCCCAACATTTTTAACTTGTATGTTCAAAAATATTTAAAACATTAATCTTATAAAATTATTTATGCATTTGAAATTTTGTGGTGTAAATGCATTTATGGCAGCTCAGCGTCATTAAACAGTGTGTAAATACATCTAATGTCACTTCAGATGCAGTTTCCTCTGCAGTGAAAAGAGTTTGTTGATAGCATTCTAATGTGAACATTAAAATTTGCTCAAATAAATTTTGAGAAGTATGAACACTGATGACGAGAGCTGCACTGTCCAAAAAGTTTGTGGTATAAATGTGCTTTTTTTACTTGAAGCATATGTTGTCTTTTTCCTTTAATTTGTTGTCAGAGTGCACCAGAACGCTTTATTTACATGTTAAATTGGGGGGGGGGGGGGGGGGGTCATAAAGGTCAACTTTATGACCTCTTGTGAGTTTGCAGGTATGTTTAAACATCATATAAATTACATTTATATTAAGTCTGATTGACTGCTGGCTCTGTAGTCTATTATAATGCTCAAGTTTAGGATTTATTGTGCAAACCTTCCTGCCATATTGATTTTTAATAAACAGATGCATCACTACAGCTCGTTTGCTATATAAGTAGTGATCGTCACACAGTATGTTTTGCTCATGTCAGTGGTGCATGACAGTACCGGAGGACTTTGCTCTGATAACATGATGAATTCTTTATGTGACGCTAGATAACATGTTTGGTTTTACAGTTAACCTGCTTCCGTGGTGCATTGAATCTATCTCTGAGATTATGCATTGAATCTGCATTGAATCTATCTCTGAGATTATGCATTGAATCTGCATTGAATCTATCTCTGAGATTATGCATTGAATCCATCTCTGAGATTATGCATTGAATCTATCTCTGAGATTATGCATTGAATCTGCATTGAATCATTTTTGAGTTTGCATTGAATCTGCATTGAATCCATTTCTGAGATTATGCATTGAATCTGCATTGAATCCATTTCTGAGATTATGCATTGAATCTATCTCTGAGATTATGAATTGAATCTATCTCTGAGATTATGCATTGAATCTGCATTGAATCCATTTCTGAGATTATGCATTGAATCTATCTCTGAGATTATGAATTGAATCCATCTCTGAGATTATGCATTGAATCCATCTCTGAGATTATGCATTGAATTCCTCACTGAGATTATGAATTGAATCTATCTCTGAGATTATGAATTGAATCTATCTATGAGATTATGCATTGAATCTGCATTGAATCCATTTCTGAGATTATGCATTGAATCTATCTCTGAGATTATGCATTGAATCTGCATTGAATCCATCTCTGAGATTATGAATTGAATCTATCTCTGAGATTATGAATTGAATCTATCTCTGAGATTATGCATTGAATCCATCTTTGAGATTATGCATTGAATTCCTCACTGAGATTATGAATTGAATCTATCTCTGAGATTATGAATTTAATCCATCTCTGAGATTAAGCATTGAATCTATCTCTGAGATTAAGCATTGAATCTGCATTGAATCTATCTCTGAGATTATGCATTGAATCCATCTTTGAGATTATGCATTGAATTCCTCACTGAGATTATGAATTGAATCTATCTCTGAGATTATGAATTTAATCTATCTCTGAGATTAAGCATTGAATCTGCATTGAATCTATCTCTGAGAGTATGCATTGAATCTATCTCTGAGAGTATGCATTGAATCTATCTCTGAGATTATGCATTGAATCTATCTCTGAGAGTATGCATTGAATCTATCTCTGAGAGTATGCATTGAATCTATCTCTGAGATTATGGTTATCTGAAAGGTACCACAGACTTGTGATTCTTTTGGTGTCATGACATGCAGAAAGGCAATGGTAATGCATTATTTGCTAGTCAATAGTGGCTATGCTGGCTGTAGATTCAGAAGTGATTTAATAACCCTGTGACTGTGAATCATTAAATCAGGCTTCTTCAGGTGAGAGAACATGTTTTTTAGTTGGGTGAAGTATGAAGAAATCATGAATTTCCACATTTGTTTTGAGTTGCGTGTCATTTATGTGTAGGAGGTTTTATTGAATTGATTTTTGGAGGTCTCCTCCATCACCCCTCTGCATATTCAGAATTCAGAATATTGCACAGTATATTGACTGCTAATTTTAATAGCAAGCCAGAACATATTCAGTATGTGACTATAAGCATTTCTAATAGTAGTATGCTACATTTTTGGCACATTGATGTCAAGTTATCATTAATTTAATAATTAATCATACTGGTAACACTTTACATTAAGGTCTTATAATATAGTCAATGCTTTAGCTAACATAAACTAACAATGAACTATAGACACTGCAAAAGATTGGTTGGATTTACTTAAACAATTTCCAGATGAAATGAATGACACTTCAAAAATAAAGTAGAAAGACCAGTGTGCTCCAGTGATGTTTGTATTTACACCTTCAAAATGTTTACAATTTAAAGCATTTATTAATCTTTGTAATATTAGTTAATAGAAAAACACTTACACTACCAGTCAAAAGTTTTTGAACAGTAAGATTTTTAATGTTTTTTTTAAAGTCTCTTCTGCTCACCAAGCCTGTATTTATTTGATCCAGACTACAGCAAAATCAGTAATAATGTGAAATATTTTTACTATTTAAAATAGCTGTTTTATATTTGAATATGTGTTAAACTGTAATTTATTTCTGTGATCAAAGCTGAATTTTCAGCATCATTACTGCAGTCTTCAGTGTCACATGATCTTCAGAAATCATAATAATATTCTGATTTGCTGCTCAATAATTATCTATATTTAAAACGGTTGTTATTATCAATATTTAAAAGAGTTGAGTATATTTGGATAGAAAGATCCAGAGATCAGCATTTATCTGAAATAAAAAGCTTTTGTGTAACATTATACACTACTATACCATTCAAAAGCTTGGAGTCAGTATAATAATTTTTTTTTTTTTGAGAAAGTAATTATAGAAATTAATACTTTTATTTAGCAAGGATGCTTTAAATGGATCAAAAGATGTTTAATATTGCAGTTGTCAAACTGGAAAGGAGAGAAGGGTCATGTCAAGTGCATTGCATTGTGGGATACGGTATTTGATATGGTGTTCTTTAGTGCACAAGAGTCAACAGATCACTTTGTCAGTCTAGCTCTCGAGTGCTTTCTGCTCAGTCATTGACTTAAATCTGTTCCCTCTTCTAGAACAGCGTTTCCCAATCCCAGTCCTCGCCCCCCCGCTCTGCATATTTCGTATGTGTCTCTTATCACGTACAACGTTTGTTCTATTCGAACGTAAGTGCCCTGCGAAGTGGACATCACCGGATATTCCTCCATGATTCCGGTGTATATGTTCCATTCAAAGGGCATTAAAGTATGCGAGACGTGAATTTAAATTGTATTTATTTACAGAGGTATATGATGTATATGAAGACGCTGCAGGCAGCGGCGCAAGTCCGTGAATTAATGTTCCGAAGTGAAGTAACCTTCAGCGTATATCCCCTGTTCAGGGAGTAGGGAGCAATAAACACTGTGTAGGGATCATATCAATTAGAACAGTTCATGCACGTAGCTCTCTTCTAACGAGCTGGTTATCTGAATCAGGTGTGTTAACTAAGCAAGACATGCAAAATATGCAGAGTGGGGGGGGGCTGGGATTGGGAAACGCTGTTCTAAGATGATTTTGGAAGCAGTTCACTGCTGTGTTGTGTGTCTCTGGCTACGTTCACACTGCGAGCCTTAGTGCTCAATTCCGATTACAATCTGATTTTGTTGTATAGATGTTCACATTGGGCCTGTTTACACCTGGTCACTTCATGCGTTTTCTCTGATCGGATATCTATCTGATTTGTTAACACGTTTCCATTTACACCTGAACACATAAATGTGTCTTCCCAAAACGGATATAAATCCGTTCTTCAATTCCCGCGCTATATGCAAATAGGGATGGGCGATATCTTATCGTTTGCGATATACCGGTAAAAATTCTCCCCACGATAAGAATTAGTCTTCCCGCGATAATAACGATAAAGTCTAGTTGTTGACATATTTCTGTGTGCAACAGTGCGGAGCGACATCGCGGAAGGCAGAAGTGAAATTGAGGAGTATATTGCTTAATGATGAGCTCGAGCTCTTTTTATAATCTGTAACTGGTTTGGTTAGGGCTGTACAGTGCACAAAAAAATCAGTCTGAATAAATGTAGTACAGTATGTGTGCGATACAGTTTTGCATGTGTATGAGCCTGTTTACAAACCTGTTGTCCAACAGAGATATAATTTATTGACATGCTTTTTCTCCAAATTAACTTAATAACATAGTCGAGTGTTTGAAATACTTATTTTTGTGACCAGACGTGGTTTCATATTACAAAATGATAGTATTATATACAGTGATAAAGGCTATGTCGATTAGCATTGCATTATAAATATACTTTCCTTATAAAAATACCCAAGATTGAAGAACACGGATAAACCATATATTTTGTGCAATCGTATGTTTATAGTCTTCAATTTTCATCAGTTAAAATTTCTCTTATCTCCGTTGTGCGTTTTATTCAGCGATAACTGGATACCTTCATGGAGCGTCGTCAGTCTATTACTTCTGTGATGCATGTGTAGTTTCTGCTCAAGAGCGCCCTCCGGCGTCCAGTATGAATTAAACAGTCATTGCATTACGTGTGTACTCAGTAATGCTCAAAACACCCTATTTTGGGGTAAAAATAGGAAAGATAATACTTTTCTCTAAAGAAACAGGATTCCCTGAATTATCGTCATTGATATCGTTATCGCAATAAATAACAGAAATATCGTGATATATTTTTAAGCCCATATCGCCCATCCCTATATGCAAATTTAACTGAGTTCACGTCAATGAAAGCAATAGATATGCACTGCATTTTATTCATTATCAGCTCGTTTCAATATCAGAGACCGCAACAGGAGAGAGCGCGACATCAGCACTGGAAAGATAGGTTAGTCTCACTACTTTTAATGAAGATGATTGTGTGTTGAGCGTCTGCGACTTACTTTCAGTTTCATTCGCGGCAGTTTGCGTGACGGCTTTCTGAAGAGATACTCAGCTACTCGTCCGCGGCGATGCTTGTTGCATTAGCGCAGTCATATCTGACTATAACATGCCATATAACCTATAAAACACTCTCACATGTTTATTATTTTAATATTTTGGGAGGAGTCAAATTAGCATATGTGGTTTCAACAACCAGATGCATTTACACTTGTCCAGTTTCGTCTGGAATACGTCCCAGATTCCCTCCTGAAGTGGTTTGAGCGATCGGATTTATATCCGTCTCGAATGTGTTTCGGAGGGCATTTACACCTGGTCTTTTCAGGATCGGATAGCTATCCGATGACCAGGTGTAAACGGCCCATTGTTGTTTTAAATGTGGCCAACATTAGATTTACAGTGTGAGCAGATCATGGTTCTGAACTGACCCGCATGCGCAAAAGAACGATACGAACAGGGTTTCCAGATTTTCACAACAAAATCCGCCAATTGTTTCTCAAAACTAGTCCAAAACTACCATGTTCAGGGGGTGAATATCGCGTTAGTGGGGTCACGTTAACCCACAAAGTTTAAAAACAACCCGCGGCAACAGTGGAAAAAGTAGCCCCGCGTTTAAACTGTGGATTTGGCAACACTTGCGAAGCGTAAACACAGAGGATATAAAGTAAGCGATTATGCGTTTATTTATGGTGTGATCTGCTGCAGAAGCCAGCGAAATTATGCGCAGGCAATATGAAAAAATAAAGACAAGGGTGTGACAAAAGACAGCAGAGTTTTGAAACTTTTATGATACGAGTCCTCGTGTTTTGCTTGTGGAGTTGTCACTAATACATATGACTTCTGACACATCACTGTACTTCCACTGATTACTTTTCGCTACTATCTTAATAACTTTGGGTATGTAAAATCTTTTAAGTGTCTCGTGAGTGCGGAATTATGACGAATGTTGATCTAGAGTGACGTAAAAGCCGCATGAAATCCGACATTGCGGTCGCATTGCAAAACATCTGACATGGATCGGATTTAGTACCATATATGGAAGTGGCACAAATCAGAATTGTATAGATCAGATTCCATGCGGTTTGTGATGTTCACACTGACAAAAACAGATCTGAGTCACGTGTGAGGAAAATCTATAGTCTTATAGCCTTATAGTCTTATAGTCTTCAGTGAAAACAAGCTATCGCTGTGCGTTCTGTTCTGTTCAGCTCATGCGTTTGTTCCTCTAGTTTATGCAGAAGTCTTTTCTTTCTTCACTTCCCATTCATGATTCAAACCCAAACCTTCCACACACCCCGGTCCCAGTCTCTGGCTTTGGCTTCTACACGTGGAGCTGTGGCAGCTGGGTTTGGTTATGTGTTGCATGAATGAGTAAGAGAGAAAAACAGCCCAATAACCACCACGAATGGCTTATTCTCAACGGTCAGCTTTTCTGCTGGGTGACCCCACTAGATTTTTGGTGCAATATCCACCTTATTTTTAACATAAGAGCAGACGTGGCTATTTGAAACTGCAGTTTGCTTCCAGTTACTTCACCTATCTGAAAACAGTAGGGAATAATGTGCATCCAGCCAGTTGTTATCACAGAATTCAGGCTTTATTCTATCATAACAACTGCTTCTCGCCACATTAGTAAATAATTAGACACAAAATATTGAGCAATGTCGTTGGGGAATAACGCAGTATTCCTGTGAACTGTGTAATAAGCTGCTTTATATGTGTCCCTGGAGCACAAAAGCAGTCATAAGTAACACAGGTATATTTGTAGCAATAGCCAACAATACATTGTATGGGTCAAAATTATCCATTTTTCTTTTATGCCAAAAATCATTAGGATATTAAGTAAAGATCAGGTTCCATGAAGATATTTTGCTAATCTCCTACCGTAAATATATCAAAACTTAATTTTTGATTAGTAATATGCATTGCTAAGAACTTCATTTGAACAACTTTAAAGGTGATTTTCTCAATATTTTTATTTTTTTGCACCCTCAGATTCCAGATTTTCAAATATTATCCTATCATAACAAACCATACATCAATAGATTTTTTATTTATTTTATTTTTTAATTGACTCTTATGACTGGTTTTGTGCTCCAGGGTCACATATTGGTATTATTTCAGTTAATTATCAGAATCCCAAACATACTGATTATGAGTGTTTACTTCGCTTGATTATTCTTCTGGTTATTTACAGCTAACGAAGGAGTCTTGCACGTTCACAGAATATAGCATATATTATATAGGCGATCAAAAACCAGTCAGAGAATGGAAAAGCCTCATTTCTGTCAGAGCTGTGCTTGATGTTGTGGTTCGGGTCTGTGTTTGGTTGTGCTGAGTGGATTTGGCGAGCTCTCTGATAGTATTGTCATGTCATAAGCCTCTCCGTATTATAATAGGATCACGCTCTCTGTGTTTCTCTGTCACAGATATTTCTCTCTTCCTGTCTTTCACTTCCTGTCACGGTTAGGAGTGCTGACCGAGCATGTGCTTGTGTTCTCAGGGCTCGAAATCAACTTTTTTACTTGGTAGCACTTTAAAAAGTTAGGAGCACCAGCAAAAAATGAATGAGCACCACAACTACAAATGATATATTAACAGATTTCATCTTTACATTCTTAAAGGGATACTCCATCCCAAAATAAAAATGTTGTCATTAATCACTTTACCCCCATGTTGTTATAAACCCGTAAAAGCTTCGTTCGTCTTCGTAAAACAATTTAAGATATTTTAGATGAAAACCGGGAGGCTTGTGACTGTCCCATTGACTGCCAAGTAAATTGCACTGTCAAGGTCCAGAAAAGTATGAAAGACATCGTCAAAATAGTCCATCTGCCATCAGACGTGCAATCTGAATTTTATGATGCAACGAGAACGTAAACACCGTGACCTGCTGACATCGAGCCCAGCGTACACCTAGATATGTAGTCGTCAGCAGGTCACGGTGTTTACATTGTGTAGGGCCTTATGAAATCTGTTTTATTTTTTTTCCAAATTCCGTTTAATTTTTTTCTAAATTATACAAATTCCATTTTAATTTTTCTGGACTCCTTTTTAATGGACAAATAAAATTGTATTAATCAAAAAGCATGCCTAATTAATTAAAATCATGAAACTTATACAATTTAACATTAATTTATTAAAATTGTAACAAAAATGACATGTTTAGGGTCGTATGAAATGTTTTATTTTTTTCTCACCTTATGTTTTGTTACCAAATTCTGTGTTTTAGCGTCTAATTATTTGAATGCATATAAACAATTATTATTTATTCTTACAGTATCCTTATGAAATGTTTCCCCCCACCCGTCAGAAATTCTGTGTTGTGTATTTAAATTTTACTGGTTATCAGATGAAGCCATAAATATTGATTTAATTAATGAAAATTAAACATTTTAAATTTTTGGCAAATAAAGAGGATTTACTATTAAAATTAAAATATTTTGTGATTATTTCTTAAAAAAAATAAAGTTGTATTTTTCAACAGTAGTAGTAGTATTACGTACATTCTACTAAATAATAGTAATATAGCTATTTCTGGCACAATGTCTTCAAGTTAAACAGGACTTTTATTTTGACGGGTTGCTGAGTAAAGTTCTGTGTGTATATGATATGACTAGTTTTACTCAAATGAAATGGTAAAATGCTGGTTTTGATCAGTTTTGGAGACTTCATTGAGACGTCAGACGCTGAAATCACGCGCTCTGTGTATGTAGTAAACAAAACCCTGCTCCATTCACACAGAGACACATGCAGGATTCAGATTTACATCAGATACTAGTCCATATCACCATTTGATTTAAGTGACCTACTTTTGATTAATTCATCCAAACTTCCATGACATTTCGCGTTAAACTGTAAATTCCGTTTTTATGACTGGATTCTGCGACATGAGAGCCCTATCATCTGAGGCGAGCTCTGCTAGTGAACTCATGCTTGCAGGAAGTGTAGTTGAATAAAGTCATTTGCGCACAAATGCATCATAAAATTCAGATTGCACGGCACTATTTTGACGACATACATGCTGTATATGTTGACATGCTTTAATGTTACTTCAAATACTGTACATTATTGTAGGTCCTCTATCTCAAAGTTTTCTACAAATCCGACAAGCACACTGATTTCAGTGCATTGTGATTAAGCAGAAATATAACGATCGTGAGCTTCAGCTTTCAGACAGATGTCAGCATCAGTTTCACGTCAGTGATGAAGCTCATATGTGTTTCACGCGGAACACTGAATTTCTGACGTGCTGTACAGATGTGACTGGATGTCTGCGATCTCTGGCGCGCTTGCTGCACTCCGCTGAATCACGCTGTTCCGCTGTGAGGTTGTCACGACGATTTCTGACGCGCTGGCTGTGAGCTCTGCTACAGTGATGTGGAAACGCTGTACACTCCGCTGTGATGTGGATTTCTGACGTGCTGTACACTCCGCGACGATTTCTGAGTACACTCCGCTGTGATGTGCACTCACTCACTCACGAATACACTCCGCTGTGATGTGACTCACTCACGCTGACGCGCTGTACAGATGTGACTCACGATTTCTGATGTACACTCCGCTGTGATGTGCACTCACGATTTCTGACGTGCTGTACAATGTGGATTTCTGATACAATGTGCGATTTCTGACGCGCTGTACAGATGTGACTCACGATTTCTTGTACACTCCGCTGTGATGTGTCACTCACTCACGATTTCTGATACAATGTGGATTTCTGATACAATGCTTTCTTGTACAATGTGACTCACGAATACACTCCGCTGTGATGTGTCACGACTGATACACTCCGCTGTGATGTGTCACGATTTCTGACGCGCTGTACAATGTGACTCAAACGCGCTGTACAATGTGTTCACGATTTCTGATACAATGTGTCACGATTTCTGATACACTCCGCTGTGATGTGCGATTTCTGACGCGCTGTACACTCCGCTGCTCTCACGATTTCTGACGCGCTGTACACTCCGCTGTGATGTGCTCACTCACGATTTCTGATACAATGTGTCACGATTTCTGACGCGCTGTACAAGCGACATACAATGCTCACTCACGATTTCTGACGCGCTGTACACTCCGCTGACGATTTCAGAATGTGTCACGATTTCTGAGCTGTACAAGCTCACACTCACTCACTCACGATTTCACCTGTACAATGTGTCACGATTTCTGACGCGCTGTACAATGTGACGATTTCTGATACACTCCGCTGTGATGTGTCACGATTTCTGACGCGCTGTACAAGCGATTTCTGATACAAGACGATTTCTGACGCGCTGTACACTCCGCTGTGATGTGACGATTTCTGACGCGCTGTACAATGTGTCACGATTTCTGATGTACAAGCTCATACAAGACGAAGCTGTACACGACGATTTCTGACGCGCTGTACAATGTGACGTGACGCGCTGTACACTCCGCTGTGATGTGACTCACTCACGATTTCTGACGCGCTGTACACTCCGCTGTGATGTGACTCACTCACTCACGATTTCTGACGCGCTGTACACTCTGACGATTTCTGACGCGCTGTACACTCCGCTGTGATGTGACCCTCTCACTCTCTCACACTCACTCACTCACGATTTCTGACGCGCTGTACACTCCGCTGTGATGTGACTCACTCACTCACGATTTCTGACGCGCTGTACACTCCGCTGTGATGTGACTCTCTCACACTCACTCACTCACGATTTCTGACGCGCTGTACACTCCGCTGTGATGTGACCCTCTCACTCTCTCACACTCACTCACTCACGATTTCTGACGCGCTGTACACTCCGCTGTGATGTGACACACTCACTCACGATTTCTGACGCGCTGTACACTCCGCTGTGATGTGACTCACTCACTCACGATTTCTGACGCGCTGTACACTCCGCTGTGATGTGACCCTCTCTCTCTCTCACACTCACTCACGATTTCTGACGCGCTGTACACTCCGCTGTGATGTGACCCTCTCACTCTCTCTCACTCACTCACGATTTCTGCTGTACACTCCGCTGTGATGTGACCCTGTACACTCCGCACTCTCTCACACTCACTCACTCACGATTTCTGACGTGCTGTACACTCCGCTGTGATGTGACCCTCTCTCTCTCTCACACTCACTCACGATTTCTGACGCGCTGTACACTCCGCTGTGATGTGACTCACTCACTCACGATTTCTGACGCGCTGTACACTCCGCTGTGATGTGACTCTCTCACACTCACTCACTCACGATTTCTGACGCGCTGTACACTCCGCTGTGACTCACACTCACTGATTTCTGACGCGCTGTACACTCTGACTCTCTCACACTCACTCACTCACGATTTCTGACGCGCTGTACACTCCGCTGTGATGTGACTCACTCTCACTCACTCACTCACTCACTCACTCACTGTGATGTGATTCTCTGACGTAAGACGCTGTACACTCCGCTGTGACTGTGACCCTCTCACTCTCTCACACTCACTCACTCACGATTTCTGACGCGCTGTACACTCCGCTGTGATGTGACCCTCTCTCTCTCTCACACTCACTCACGATTTCTGACGCGCTGTACACTCCGCTGTGACTCTCTCACACTCACTCACGATTTCTGACGCGCTACACTCACTCTCTCACACTCACTCACTCACTCACGATTTCTGACGCGCTGTACACTCCGCTGTGATGTGACCCTCTCACTCTCTCACACTCACTCACTCACGATTTCTGACGCGCTGTACACTCCGCTGTGATGTGACTCACACTCACTCACGATTTCTGACGCGCTGTACACTCCGCTGACCCTCTCTCTCTCACACTCACTCACTCACGATTTCTGACGCGCTGTACACTCCGCTGTGATGTGACCCTCTCACTCTCTCACACTCACTCACTCACGATTTCTGACGCGCTGTACACTCCGCTGTGATGTGACCCTTTCTCTCTCTCACACTCACTCACGATTTCTGACGCGCTGTACACGATCTCACACTCACTCACGATTTCTGACGTGCTGTACACTCCGCTGTGATGTGACCCTCTCACTCTCTCACACTCACTCACTCACGATTTCTGACGCGCTGTACACTCCGCTGTGATGTGACCCTCTCACTCTCTCACACTCACTCACTCACGATTTCTGACGCGCTGTACACTCCGCTGTGATGTGACCCTTTCTCTCTCTCACACTCACTCACGATTTCTGACGCGCTGTACACTCCGCTGTGATGTGACTCACACTCACTCACGATTTCTGACGCGCTGTACACTCCGCTGTGATGTGACCCTCTCTCTCTCTCACACTCACTCACTCACGATTTCTGACGCGCTGTACACTCCGCTGTGATGTGACTCACTCTCACTCTCTCACTCACTCACTCACGATTTCTGACGCGCTGTACACTCCGCTGTGATGTGACCCTCTCTCTCTCTCACACTCACTCACTCACGATTTCTGACGCGCTGTACACTCCGCTGTGATGTGACCCTCTCTCTCTCTCACACTCACTCACTCACGATTTCTGACGCGCTGTACACTCCGCTGTGATGTGACTCACACTCACTCACTCTCTGTACACTCCGCTGTGATGTGACCCTCTCTCTCTCTCACACTCACTCACGATTTCTGACGCGCTGTACACTCCGCTGTGATGTGACCCTCTCTCTCTCTCACACTCACTCACTCACGATTTCTGACGCGCTGTACACTCCGCTGTGATGTGACCCTCTCACTCTCTCACACTCACTCACTCACGATTTCTGACGCGCTGTACACTCCGCTGTGATGTGACCCTCTCTCTCTCTCACACTCACTCACTCACGATTTCTGACGTGCTGTACACTCCGCTGTGATGTGACCCTCTCACTCTCTCACACTCACTCACGATTTCTGACGGCTGTACACTCCGCTGTGATGTGACCCTCTCTCTCTCTCACACTCACTCACTCACGATTTCTGACGCGCTGTACACTCCGCTGTGATGTGACTCACTCACTCGATTTCTGATGCTCTGTACACTCCACTGTGATGTGACCCTGTCACTCTCTCACGATTTCTGACGCGCTGTACACTCCGCTGTGATGTGACCCTCTCTCTCTCTCACACTCACTCACGATTTCTGACGCGCTGTACACTCCGCTGTGATGTGACCCTCTCACTCTCTCACTCACTCACTCACGATTTCTGACGCGCTGTACACTCCGCTGTGATGTGACCCTCTCTCTCTCTCACACTCACTCACGATTTCTGACGCGCTGTACACTCCGCTGTGATGTGACCCTCTCACTCTCTCACACTCACTCACTCACGATTTCTGACGCGCTGTACACTCCGCTGTGATGTGACCCTCTCACTCTCTCACACTCACTCACTCACGATTTCTGACGTGCTGTACACTCCGCTGTGATGTGACCCTCTCTCTCTCTCACACTCACTCACTCACGATTTCTGACGCGCTGTACACTCCGCTGTGATGTGACCCTCTCACTCTCTCACACTCACTCACTCACGATTTCTGACGTGCTGTACACTCCGCTGTGATGTGACCCTCTCACTCTCTCACACTCACTCACGATTTCTGACGCGCTGTACACTCCGCTGTGATGTGACCCTCTCTCTCTCTCACACTCACTCACGATTTCTGACGCGCTGTACACTCCGCTGTGATGTGACCCTCTCTCTCTCTCACACTCACTCACTCACGATTTCTGACGCGCTGTACACTCCGCTGTGATGTGACCCTCTCTCTCTCTCACACTCACTCACTCACGATTTCTGACGCGCTGTACACTCCGCTGTGATGTGACCCTCTCTCTCTCTCACACTCACTCACTCACGATTTCTGACGCGCTGTACACTCCGCTGTGATGTGACCCTCACTCACTCACTCACTCACTCACTCACTCACGATTTCTGACTGTACACTCCACTGTGATGTGACCCTCTCTCTCTCTCACACTCACTCACGATTTCTGACGCGCTGTACACTCCGCTGTGATGTGACCCTCTCACTCTCTCACACTCACTCACTCACGATTTCTGACGCGCTGTACACTCCGCTGTGATGTGACCCTCTCTCTCTCTCACACTCACTCACTCACGATTTCTGACGCGCTGTACACTCCGCTGTGATGTGACCCTCTCTCTCTCTCACACTCACTCACGATTTCTGACGCGCTGTACACTCCGCTGTGATGTGACCCTCTCTCTCTCTCACTCACTCACTCACGATTTCTGACGCGCTGTACACTCCGCTGTGATGTGACCCTCTCACTCTCTCACACTCACTCACTCACGATTTCTGACGCGCTGTACACTCCGCTGTGATGTGACCCTCTCACTCTCTCACACTCACTCACTCACGATTTCTGACGCGCTGTACACTCCGCTGTGATGTGACCCTCTCACTCTCTCACACTCACTCACTCACGATTTCTGACGCGCTGTACACTCCGCTGTGATGTGACCCTCTCTCTCTCACACACTCACTCACGATTTCTGACGCGCTGTACACTCCGCTGTGATGTGACCCTCTCTCTCTCTCACACTCACTCACGATTTCTGACGCGCTGTACACTCCGCTGTGATGTGACCCTCTCTCTCTCTCACACTCACTCACGATTTCTGACGCGCTGTACACTCCGCTGTGATGTGACCCTCTCTCTCTCTCACACTCACTCACTCACGATTTCTGACGCGCTGTACACTCCGCTGTGATGTGACCCTCTCTCTCTCACACTCACTCACTCACGATTTCTGACGCGCTGTACACTCCGCTGTGATGTGACCCTCTCTCTCTCTCACACTCACTCACTCACGATTTCTGACTGTACACTCCGCTGTGATGTGACACACTCACTCACGATTTCTGACGCGCTGTACACTCCGCTGTGATGTGACCCTCTCTCTCTCTCACACTCACTCACGATTTCTGACGCGCTGTACACTCCGCTGTGATGTGACTCTCTCACACTCACTCACTCACGATTTCTGACGCGCTGTACACTCCGCTGTGATGTGACTCTCTCACTCTCTCACACTCACTCACTCCACTGTGATGTGATTTCTGACGCGCTGTACACTCCGCTGTGATGTGACCCTCTCTCTCTCTCACACTCACTCACTCACGATTTCTGACGCGCTGTACACTCCGCTGTGATGTGACCCTCTCTCTCTCTCACACTCACTCACTCACGATTTCTGACGCGCTGTACACTCCGCTGTGATGTGACCCTCTCTCTCTCTCACACTCACTCACGATTTCTGACGCGCTGTACACTCCGCTGTGATGTGACCCTCTCTCTCTCTCACACTCACTCACGATTTCTGACGCGCTGTACACTCCGCTGTGATGTGACCCTCTCTCTCTCTCACACTCACTCACTCACGATTTCTGACGCGCTGTACACTCCGCTGTGATGTGACCCTCTCTCTCTCACACTCACTCACGATTTCTGACGCGCTGTACACTCCGCTGTGATGTGACCCTCTCTCTCTCTCTCTCACTCACTCACGATTTCTGACGCGCTGTACACTCCGCTGTGATGTGACCCTCTCTCTCTCTCACACTCACTCACGATTTCTGACGCGCTGTACACTCCGCTGTGATGTGACCCTCTCTCTCTCTCACACTCACTCACTCACGATTTCTGACGCGCTGTACACTCCGCTGTGATGTGACTCTCTCACACTCACTCACTCACGATTTCTGACGCGCTGTACACTCCGCTGTGATGTGACCCTCTCTCTCTCTCACACTCACTCACTCACGATTTCTGACGTGCTGTACACTCCGCTGTGATGTGACCCTCTCTCTCTCTCACACTCACTCACTCACGATTTCTGACGCGCTGTACACTCCGCTGTGATGTGACCCTCTCTCTCTCACACACTCACTCACGATTTCTGACGTGCTGTACACTCCGCTGTGATGTGACCCTCTCTCTCTCTCACACTCACTCACTCACGATTTCTGACGCGCTGTACACTCCGCTGTGATGTGACCCTCTCACTCTCTCACACTCACTCACTCACGATTTCTGACGTGCTGTACACTCCGCTGTGATGTGACCCTCTCTCTCTCTCACACTCACTCACGATTTCTGACGCGCTGTACACTCCGCTGTGATGTGACCCTCTCTCTCTCTCACACTCACTCACTCACGATTTCTGACGCGCTGTACACTCCGCTGTGATGTGACCCTTTCTCACTCACTCACTCACTCACTCACTCACTCACTCACACACACACACACAAGCCATGATTAAGACTATTTCTGATGCTCTGTACACTCCACTGTGATGTGAACCTGTCTCTCTCTGATTAAGACGATTTCTGACGCGCTATACACTCCGCTGTGATGTGTCTCTCTCTCACACTCACTCACTCACGATTTCTGACGCGCTGTACACTCCGCTGTGATGTGACACACTCACTCACTCACGATTTCTGATGTACACTCCGCTGTGATGTGACCCTCTCTCTCTCTCACACTCACTCACGATTTCTGACGCGCTGTACACTCCGCTGTGATGTGACCCTCTCTCTCTCTCACACTCACTCACGATTTCTGACGCGCTGTACACTCCGCTGTGATGTGACCCTCTCTCTCTCTCACACTCACTCACTCGATTTCTGACGCGCTGTACACTCCGCTGTGATGTGACTCACTCACTCACGTGCTGTACACTCCGCTGTGATGTGACTCACTCACTCACGATTTCTGACGCGCTGTACACTCCGCTGTGATGTGACCCTCTCTCTCTCTCACACTCACTCACTCACGATTTCTGACGCGCTGTACACTCCGCTCTCTCACTCTCTCACACTCTCACTCACGATTTCTGACGCGCTGTACACTCCGCTGTGATGTGACCCTCTCTCTCTCACACTCACTCACGATTTCTGACGCGCTGTACACTCCGCTGTGATGTGACCCTCTCTCTCTCTCACACTCACTCACGACTGACGCTGTACACTCCGCTGTGATGTGACCCTCTCACTCTCTCACACTCACTCACTCACTCACTGTACAATGTTCTCACTCTCTCACACTCACTCACTCACGATTTCTGACGTGCTGTACACTCCGCTGTGATGTGACTCACGTGACTGTACACTCACTCTCTCACACTCACTCACTCACGATTTCTGACGTGCTGTACACTCCGCTGTGATGTGACCCTCTCTCTCTCTCACACTCACTCACGATTTCTGACGCGCTGTACACTCCGCTGTGATGTGACCCTCTCTCTCTCTCACACTCACTCACTCACGATTTCTGACGCGCTGTACACTCCGCTGTGATGTGACCCTTTCTCACTCACTCACTCACTCACTCACTCACTCACACACACACACACAAGCCATGATTAAGACTATTTCTGATGCTCTGTACACTCCACTGTGATGTGAACCTGTCTCTCTCTCACACACACACACGCGCGCACACACACACAAGCCGCGATTAAGACGATTTCTGACGCGCTATACACTCCGCTGTGATGTCTCTCTCTCACACACACACGTGCGCACACACACACACACACACACACACACACACACACACACACACAAAGCCGCGATTAAGATAGCTGATGTGCTGAGATGTGACCCTGTCTCTCTGTCACACTCACACACACACACATGCGCAACAGTCAATTGATAGTTTTCACGTGACGTCACACTCTTATAGGAGCGCCCCCTGGAGGACAAAACCAAGCTTTGCTTCGCTGACCGCCAGGTATTTTTACGCAGATTGCATCAAGTAATAATGTAGTAAAACGCAGATATTAAAAGGCGAGATTCAGTGGACACCTTATTGATGATGTATATTTTGTACAGGTAATAAGATGAAGCCAGAATATAAACACAATGTGCAAAGTTTCACATTAAATGCTTCCCATAGAAAACCATTAGAAGGAAAACACTGAACCGTTCATATTCCAGCCTCATCATGTAAACTATGCATCATTAATATGCTGAATACTGAATTGGATCTTTTAATATTACTGTTTTAAATATATTAAGGCACTTTAAGTGTTTTTACAACGTCTTGTCGCACTGTTTATGATTGAAATATTGCCGCGGGTGCTTAATATGGATCGCAAATGGCCAAAACTTGCATTTTGTTTAGAAATACCTTTGTTTTATTCTTTTGAGAGGTGATCTAAATATTTGCGGCTGTGAAACAACAGATGAATAATTGAGACGCTTGTGCAGCGCTCTATGGGTGTTTTGCCCTCCAGGTCTTCGAGCCGGTCACGTGACTGAAACTATCAATAGCAAATACTTAAACTAATAACAAAACATACAGTTGCTGATTCAGAAGCGCCAGATTATCACAGCAAAGTCAGAATAACCTCCTCTCCTAGGTTCACAAAACTGTCGTCCATAAAATGCACGTAGACATGTGGGGTGTGTTTGAATGAGCTGTTTTAGGAGGGTGTGGCAGAGTCTTAACTTTGATAAAGATATCTCTTTGGTTTTGAGACTTTAGTCTTTGCAGCTTCAGGGATCATATCTATGCACAATCGGCTTATAACACTCCCAAAGAGAAAGCAAAACTTGAAATCACATCATATGACCCCTTTAAAACATGCAGATATTTAACAATCTGGGCCCGTATTCACAAAACATTTTATCTTAACACTAAGAGTTCTCCTAAATAGCAGTAAAAGTTTTTAGCTAAGAGTTTTCTCTTAAAACCTCTTCACAAAGCTGCTGAGACAAATATTGCCTTGCCTTGATAGGGGAGGGGTCTCTGTCAGAGATTTATTCATAGAAATATTGCAGAGAGCAATGTTATGATGCCATATTCAAAGGTTTAGAAATAAAAATGTTAATTGCCACATTCAAATAAAGATTTTAAAATGCAGGCAAAGTGTCACTAATTAAACATTATAATATATATGTATATGTTCAGCTAATTGTCAGCCTGTATGCTTCTCGTAAACAAATTAGTGAATATGCATATAAACAGCCTTTTAATTAACAGTAGAATAATCATGGCTTTTTTGATAAAAAATAAAATAAGAACAGCTGTTACTTCTTGCCCAATTGGTTAATGAAAACAAGCATATAATCAAAGGACAATTTGGAGTTGGGATAACCTCCAAAACCAAAGGCGATATCTTTTTAAAAGCACATTATCATCAAATGTTTACGTTCAGAGGCAGATTGCTGGCAACAGCCATTTTAGGATAGTTTGTGGTTAGTGATATAGGACTCCTCTTCACGACTCCTAACGTTTCACAGATTTAGGAGCTAGTTTTAGAGCTAAAACGCTTTGTGAAATACTCTTAGAGCAAAAATGTAGGTGTCCTACATTTAGGACTGACACGCCCATTATTTTTAAGATTTTCTCCTAAATCGGCAAGTTATGAGCTACTTTTAGCTTTAAGATGTTTTGTGAATACAGGCCCAGATCCACAGTTGCTGGCTGCAGTGAAACTGACCGTCAGTGAAAGCTCAGATGACAAACCTCATATGCAATCAAGACGGCGTGTGCCGTTGCTTCTTTTGCTCATCCTCTGAATAAAGAAGCTCTGGTGTCTGTAATTGCACGTGACTCAGTGTGATGAGATCAGTAATGTCATGTTTCTTCAGAAAGAAACACAACACTGTGAATTTACTTCCTAAATACATTTATTTGTTGTCTTCAGTGTGCGAACATTTGGTGTGTGCGGTTATATTGGAGATATTTCTGCAGATTAAGAATGATTTATCTCATAGAAATCCCCTGGAGAATGTCTCTATGAATGTCGTAACGTCTTCTGAACAATAGTCAAGCATTGCATACATCATTAAAGGTGTGACGGTCTCAATCAGAAGTGACCCGACAGGTTTAAATCATCAACAATCACCTTTATACGTTTGACGATCAAGAACGTGCCCAAGTGAGCGCTCGCCAGTGTTCTGATCCAGGAGTTAATGATATGTGAAGTCTATTCATTTGTGAAGTAATTTCAATAGCCAAAGTTGTTTATAAACTTTTTTTCTTTAAAAATGCTGCTGTGTTTTGAGAAAGTAACTTTAAGTGACACGTTAACCAAATTCTGAGAAATTATCGAACTTTAAACCAAGTTTGTCCAGTGTCTACCATATAAGATGACACACCTCCTTTGTTAACTTTGCTAGAAGTCTTGTTACAATTGCTATTTTAATATTGCAAATATTAACAAACACACACATATGTATATATATATATATATATATATGAATATGAAGAGGTCAGATGCAAAAGCCGTCTGAAATGTTTATGTTCAGTTATTTCAATTTAATGGCATTGAAAAGTACATATTTATTGCCATTAAAGTGAAATTACTGAACCTACATATTTCAAACGGCACTCAGAGGCCGTTGAGGCCGAAATATGAACACGCATATATATATATATATATACCACCAATGGAATACACCAATGACTTGTACATACACTATATAGACAAAAGTATTGGCACCCCCGTCTTTAGAACAGAAAAATGCACTTCCAAATCTGTGGCAACAACGATGGGAACATAATTCATGTATTTAAAAATTGTATTTCATCTCTGTTGCAACAGTTTTGTAAGTGTCTAAAATGACTGAACCCATATGTACAAGTCATTGGTGTTTGGTGATGAGTTTTTGTCTCAAGGTCTGCATTTACAGTCACACCAGAGGTGTTAAACTGGGATTAGGACTTGGTTTTATGCAGACCAGTCAAGTTCTTCCACACTGACTCAATCAATCATTTTCTTTTTGAACCTTGTCTTATACACAGAGACATTGTCATGTTAGAATAGAAAAGAGTCCAAACTGTTGCTATAATATTAGAAGCACACAATTTCCTAGAATATCATTATATGCTTTAACATTAAGATTTGTACTCATAGAAATTACTAAAGTAGTCAAACCTGTTCATTAGAAGGGGTGCCAATACTTTTGGCAATATAGTGTATGTCACACTACGATTTTTTTTTTAATGTTTTCGAAAGAGGTCTCTTATGATCTCCAAAACTGCATATATTTGAACAAAAATATTGTAAAAAGTAATATTGTGAAACATTACAATATAAAACAAATAATTGTGTTAAACTGTAATTTATTTCTGTGATGCGCAGCTGTATTTTCAGCATCATTACTCCAGTTTTCAGTGTCACATGATCTTCAGAAATCAGTATAATATGCTGATTTGCTGCTCAAGAAACATTTCTGATTATTATCAATGTTGAGAACAGTTGTGCTGCACAATATTTTTGCTGAAACAGTGAAACGTTATTTTTCAGGATTCACAGATGAGTAGAAAGAAACTGCATTTATTTGAAATATAAATCTTTTTAACATGTCAATCAATTTAATGCAAAATTTTGATCTGATATTTTTTAGTATTCTAAAAATGAAGACTGATGAGGTGTCTAGTAGGGGTGGGCGATATGACCAAAATCTTATATCACGATATGACTAATTTTATATCACGATAACGATATATATCATGATATAGTAATTTTTTTCTTTTAAAAAGGTTTTTATGATATTAAAATTGTTGATACTATAGAATTTTCATAATCCTTGTCACCAATGTCAATATCAAACTAATACAAGCCTAAAAAGAGACACAAAAAATTGCACTCAAGCTCAGACTGAAGATAAATAAACAACAGTGATAAAATAAGAATAAGAAACTAATTGCAAGCAATAGGACAAAAAATACAGATAAATACAGTTTAAACATTGTGTAAATTAATTAGTCTTATGTTAATTATATCTATCTACATGATATATAAATAACACGTGTATATGTATAGAATATAATTAATAAAAATAATATTTATATATAGTGTATAGAATCTATACATACACGGTTAATTATATCACATAGATAGAGTGTATCTATCTATACATAATTAACTATTATTTTTTTTTTATTTCTTCTTATTAAAGTTACAAAAGTGATTTAGTCAAGAGCAGTGAGAGATTTTCTAGCAATGTGCTATGATTAATAGGAATGACAGACAGGAGGAATATTGGAGCGCTTCCCCTTTAAGACTGAAGTCCAGATCCAATACACTGTTACACATGCGTTTTCTCTTGCAGCTGTTTTCTCTCTTAAGACCTAAATCACTGTGTTTATGAGGATACTTGCAAAGATGGAGATTCTTACGCATAAGTGTGTTTATGTAATCGTTCAAAGCCAATAAAGCGGCAAAAAAAAAAAACGCTTTATTTTTAAAATACATTGTTTACGGTACTTTTTCATCATTTGGATGACTGCGATCTTTACACGCCACCACGGGGCGTGAAGGGGAGACAGAACCAGGTGGAGAACGACCAGAACTAAACGAGGGACGACATCTGTAGCACGGGCACGCGTTTTTAAGCACTGCAGTTTTAAAACAACCGATTTTAAGCTGTTGAAACAAACAACAGCGCTATGTGTGCACCGTCTCTGTTTCTGTGTGAGAGGACCGCGCTTTTTTTTTTTGCCGCTTTATTGGCTTTGAACGATTACATAAACACACTTATGCGTCAGAATCCCCGTCTTTGCAAGTATCCTCATAAACACAGCGATTTAGGTCTTAAGAGAGAAAACAGCTGCAAGAGAAAACGCATGTGTAACCGTGTATTGGATCCGGACTTCGCTCTTAAAGGGGAAGCGCTCCAATATTCGTTCTGCATTCATATTAATCATAGCACATTGCTAGAAAATCTCTCACTGCTCTTGACTAAATCACTTTTATAACTTTAATAAGAAATTAAAAAAATAATAATAATGATATATTTATATATATGTATAGAATCTATACATAATACACGTGTTAATTATATATATCATAGATAGATAGATATAATTAACACAGTGAAGACTAATTAATTTACACAATGTATGTAGCTTTTCTTATTTATTGTAGTTTTTTGTCCTATTGCTTGCAATTAGTTTCTTATTCTTATTTTATCACTGACTGTTTATTTATCTTCAGTGAGCTTGAGTTTTTTTGTGTCTCTTTTTAGGCTTGTATTAGTTTGATATTGACATTGGTGACAAGGATTATGAAAATTCTATAGTATCAAAGATTTTAAAAGAAAAAAATACTATATCATGATATATATCGTTATCGTGATATAAAATTAGTCATATCGTGATATAAGATTTTGGTCATATCGCCCACCCCTAATGTGTAGTGCAAAAAAAGAACAGTCTTTAATCAGACTGTCAGAAGAGGTTGTTTGCAGTCAATGCTGGATGAGGTAGAGATCAGTCCAGTGCTGCACAAAGTGACTGGTGCGGGTCACAGTTTGTAAAGGTGGTTCTGTGAGAGAAGGGTGTGTGGATTGAGTACAGTGATCGTTCAGTGATGCACAGACAGATGAGCATTGTTCTCGCCGCAGGGATTGATGACTCGGCAAAACACAACTGCTTGTGAAATGCAGAAAGTACAGGGGATATGCATAGTTCTGATTTTTAAGATTATTTCAGTGTGCCTTTGTTATACTTTGATAAGCTTGTGTGTGACAGACATGCTCACTTGTGCCAGTCAGTATGAAATCTTTTATTTAAACAGTGTCACAATATTCTGAGACAATTCTTCACTTTGTAGGTTGACTGATAAGTTGAGTCTCAAGTCAATTTTTTGCAGCTGCGTTTTAAAGTTAATCTTTTCCCCATAGAAAAGCATTATAAAGAAAATATTTATAGAACGTTAAGCCGTGCTAAACCTTGACTTTATAATGGTTAAAGAAGCTTAATGTTAAACTTAATGATTTGCATTCAGATTCTTGGCTCATCAGTTAAGTAAGCAGTGCATTATAGGAATAGTTCACCCAAACATGAAACATTGCTTAAAATGTACTCATCCCAGATCAGGATGAGTGTTTTTCTTCATCAGGTTTGTAGAAATGCATCAGTGTCTCAGCAATGGATGCTCTGCAGTGAATGGGTGCCGTCAGAATGAGAGTCTGATAAAAACATCACAGTAACCCACACCACTCCAGTCCATCAGTTAACATCTGGAGAAGAAACAAATCCAGCATTAAGATGTTTTTTAACTCAAATACCATAGAGTCCATAATCCATAATAACTCTTCCTCCAGTGAAAAAGTGAATCAGGAGAGAAATCTGCATCAGATCAAGCAGCGTTTACAAGACAAAACAGCTCTAAACTAATATGTGGCTGGATTTTGATGTGAGAGACAACAGCAGATGCACTTTTTCACCCCTCACAGGAGGGTTTTATCAGCTGTTTGGACTCTCATTCTGACGGCACCCATTCACTCCAGAGTGAGATGGAATGACACATTTCTCCAAATCTGAAGAAAAAAACAAACTCATCCTAATCTTTAATAGCCTGAGGATGAGCACATTTTCATTTTTGGCTGAACTATTCCTTTAAGCTGTTTACAATTGACTTGTACTGGAGGCAATGGTTAAAAAAAGATTGTATTTTCTCTTATGATTGTGAAGTGTAGTGTTATTGTTTTGGCGGTAGATGGTGTTTATGGTTGTAGTTGTACATTAAACCTCTTTAGGTTTTCAGAACATCCCTCAGTATGTTTTCTCGTGTTGTCGTTGTGTTTTTTGGCTCATTTGTTCCTCTGCAGCACAATGCAGACCCGCTGAGACGCCTGCTGTCGAGATCTGTGCTCCTGAACTGATCTGTTCGCTCGTCTCAAGCAGAGACTCTCGCTCTGGACACACAATCTCCAGCTCAGGCTGTTTCGTCTGCATACACCGCTCAGGCTTTATCAGCTGCATCCGGTCACATTACAAGCACAAACACAGATGAGAGATAAGCAGGAGAGATGTGGTTTGAAACAGCCTTCGGTTTGCTACGTCACAAAATTCAACAACCAATCACGTCAAGGGATCAGATTCCTATCACAAGCATGCAAAATATACCAATACCAGCACAACATAAATTAGAGCACAAAACCCATGAAGCCTGTGGCTTAATGTGAATTTAGAACCGCTAACTTGCATTATAACCCGCGGCAATAGTGTAAAAGTAGCCTGGAGTCAGACCCAGCTGTACTCGCGTATGCTAGCAATCACAAACGGCTGCATTCAGTCTTAACGGCATTTTAGGACACAACATCATCGTCAAGTCAGTAACTTTAATGAATGTTACAGTATTCACTGTAGTAGTCCGCTAGTATAAACAGTTTTATCAGTCATTATCCGCGTATGCCATTGTATCGCGTTTACTACAGTTCAGTGGATCAGGAGGCGGGGCTGGTGTGACTGAGTGGAGGCGGGGCTAATTTGCATATTCATAGATCCGCGTATAGTAAATGAGGCAAGGGTGTACAGTTACATTCAAGCTATTTTAAGGCATGAGAATTATTTTCACAAGAAAAAACATTTAAATATGTCATTTTGATGATTAAAGATGAGTGATAAAATATTTGACTACAGGGGGACTTTAACTCTTCATTCTCTGTCTGCTTAACGAGTATTACCATGGTAAATACCAGGTTTTGTTTAAATGCAGTACCATGTTGGTACATTGTTGTTGAATATGCACTTTGGCTAGTATGATGTAAACATTATTGTAACATAAAAGTGCCATTCTGCTGTTTTTGGACATGCTATAGTTCTACCACTGGTTTTTGTACTTTTATCATATTATTCTTGAAAAGTACGTTAGTGTTCAGAAGTTTGGGATCAGTATGTTTTTGTTTTTGAAATGATATTCAAAAATATTGAAAAAATATTCAAAAATTCAAAAAATATACAATATGTTGTTGTTTTTCGTGTGTGTTGATTGTTTAAAAATAGTCAAAAACAGTACTTTTGTGAATTATTACAATTTAAAATAACATTTTATATATACAGTACATACTATACATACTAAGAACTTAAGTTCTTTTAAAAAAATGTTATTTGCTCACCAAGGCTTTTTATTTTATTTATTTATTTTTGGTTGCATTTATTTGATCCAAAAATACTTCTAAAACAGCATTGTAAAATATTATTAGAATTTAAAATAACTTTTATATTTTAATATATTTTAGCATTTAATTTAAAATAGTTTATTTGACATTTGTGTATTTTTGGAATGATAAAGCTGAATTTTCAGCTGTCATTATTCCAGTCCTCAGTGTTATGTGGTCCTTAAAAATCATTATATTATGATTTGGTGATAAAACATTTCTTATTATTATTATTATTATTATTAGTTGAAAAAAGTGTCTTTTTCAGGATATTTGGATGAATAGAAAGTTCAAAATTACAGCATTTATTTGAGATTGATGTCATTTGGAAAGTCATTATAAATTTCTTTACCGTCACGTTTGATCAATTTATTGCATCCTTGGTGATTTTATTTAAAAAAAATATAGCAAGTGCATTTTTTTTTCTTTCCTTTTTTTTAAGGTATTGTATCATAAAATACTCAGAAATAGGCTGTTTAGTCTGCATACACCGCACAGGCTTTATTAGCTGCATCCGGTCACATCACAAACACAGATGAGAGATAAACAGGAGAGTTTAAAGAGACAGTACACCCAAAAATGAAAATTCTGTCATCATTTACTCACCCTCAAGTAGATCCAAACCTGTATGAATGTCTTTGTTCTGCTGAACACAAAGGAAGATATTCTGAAGAATGTGGGAAACAGAGCAGTTCTGGGGCACCATTGACTTCCATAGTATTTTTTTTTCCTACTATGGAAGTCAATGGTGCCCCAAAACAGCCTGATTACAAACTTTCTTCAAAATATCTTCCTTTGTGTTCAGCACAACAAAGAAATGCATACAGGTTTGAAACTACTTGAGGGTGAGTAAATGATGACAGAATTTTCATTTTTGGGTGAACTATCTCTTTAACTCTTCATTCTCTGTCTGCTAATCGAGTACCATGGTGTTTAAATGTGGTACTATGTTGATACTTTATTGTTGACTATGTGCTTGGCTATCTTTGATTGACCTTGAAGTATGATGTAAACATAATTGTAACAGAAAAGTACCATTCTACTTCTCTGTTTTTGGACATGCTATAGTTCTACCACACTTATATTTTTTATTTTTTTTTTTTTTTTTTTAAACAAGATTCAGAAGTTCTTTTTGTGTTTGACTATTTAAAAATGGTCAAAAACAGTACTTATTATTACAATTTAAAAGAATTGTATTTTTTTTGTATATACAGTACATACTATACATACAAGCACTAAGGAGTTAAAAAAATTATTTTTGCATTTGCATGTTTTTTGCATTTATTTGATCCAAAAATACTTCTAAAACAGCATTGTGAAATATTATTAGAATTTAAAATAACTGTTTCTATTTTAGCATTTAATTTGAAATAATTTGTGTATTTTTGAAATGATAAAGCTGATTTTTCAGCAGCCATTATTCCAGTCCTCCGTGTTATGTGGTCCTTAAAAATCATTATTATATTATGATTTGGTGCAAAAAAAAACACATTTATTTTGTATTATTAGTGTTAATTGAAAAAAGTGTATTTTTCAGAATATTTGGATGAATAGAAAGTTCAAAAGAACAGCGTTTATTTGAGATTGAAGTCTTTTGGAACATTATAAATGTCACGTTTGATCAATTTAATGCATCGTTGCTGATTTTCTTTCAAAAAAATATCATAGCGATTCCAATTTTTAACCCCTTAACTGTCACCGTCGCACCTGTGGGACGCTTGGCGCTCTGTTTTTCATTGTCTTTTTTCCCTATCAAATATTTTTGTAATCATCATAAATTGATATATCATTTGAAAGCTTAAAACCTCAAAATTCATCCTGTGAAAACCATTTTGAAATCGGATATTGCGTTACCATGGAAATGGTACTTTAAAATCTTTTGGCGGTCTCCTCCCCCTTAGTGGGCGGAGTCAAGTGTCATATTACACAATGCATTACGGTCTTTTAGAATCAAAACTTTTTATAATCTTGACAAAATACATATCGCCGGAAAGGTCTGACTCTCAGGATTCCATATTTGGTGGTCTTTTTGTAATCGGAGTAATATTGGCAGAGAAATGTAGACATTTGTGACAGAAAAATGCATCAAACTAAATTCAATGGAGTTTGGAGGCACCCGGTGGCTGTTTGTGGTATGACACCCTAAATAAAATCTCACAGGAACCTCAATTGTTTTCATATCAACTTCAAATTTGGAACATAACTTATTTAGACATAAGGCTTTAATTTTATATCAATTTTAGAGTAAAACCTGTTATGTAAAATATTTATTTTATCTAAAATATAAAAAATGTAGTACTGTGTATTTTCTTTACAGTAAATGTAAACTTTTATAACTTTTTGTTACTTTCATATTTTAAAATAATTCCACTTCTACAGTAATCTGCTGATTGTCTTCTTAAAAAAGAGACCAAACTTATATCTGTATTCCAAAGCATTCATGAATTATAAGAGTTTATGTTTGGATAGTGCACTCTCACGTATGTGTTCAAAAATGGGGGGGTGATAAATGTGGTAAAATACCACATAAATATCATTGCAGTGAAATCTTGTGATTGTTCGACAGTCTAAACGATAGCAATCAAACGTCTGCGGTAGAAGATAGGAAGTGTTTTGGACAAGACAAGCATGTTGAAATATGTTGTAACTCGAGATGCTGAATTATGTTTTGCAGCTGACTGATGTGATGTCTGCTCGTGACCTCTGGATGGAGGCTTTCTGTTCTGATGAGCAAACGCTTTAGGATCAGTGCTGCGTGGCCACAATAGAGCTCCCTATAAACACTGTGAGCTCTTTCTGTTTGTCCTTGACACTATTAATAAAGAAACAAGATACAACAGACTTGTGGCGGCAGGTGACGTCACATATTAATTTGCATATTCATGACGTCAAGTTTGCGTTCAGATGAGTTTTGGCACTTAAGATCTGTTAAGTGTCACATACTGTAATACAACTGAATGCCCAATAAAGCTGTTCACATTATATTGTCTGTTGTCATACATAAAACAAGTATAAATAGTAAACATGAATCATAATGTTACATTTACATTTAATCATTTAGCAGACGCTTTTATCCAAAGCGACGTACAAATGAGGAGAACAATAGAAGCAATCAGACCATCGAGAGAGCAACAGTATACAAGTGCCATGACAAGTCTCAGTTAGTCTAGCACAGTACACGTAGCTAGGATGTTTTTATTAAATAGAATAGGTAAGTGTTAGTATTAGTTAGTCAGGTGCTGGTGAAAAAGATGTGTCTTTAGATGTTGTTTGAAAATGGCTAAAGACTCAGCTGTTGGAATTGAGATCGGGAGGTCATTCCACCAGCTGGACACAGTCCAGGAAAAGGTCCGTGAGAGTGATTTGGTACCTCTTTGGGATGGCACCACAAGACGTCGTTCACTTGCAGAACGCAAGCTTCTGGAGGGCGCATAAGTTTGAACTAGCAAGTTTAGGTATATTGGTGCAGCGCCAGTTGTGGTCTTGTAGGCAAACATCAGTACCTTGAATTTGATGCGAGCGGCTATTGGTAGCCAGTGTAACCTGATGAAGAGAGGGGTAACGTGAGCTTTTTTCGGCTCATTAAAGACCACTCTGGCTGCTGCATTCTGGATCAGTTGCAGAGGCTTGATAGTACATGCGGGAAGGCCCGCCAAGAGAGCATTACAATAGTCCAGTCTGGAGAGAACAAGAGCTTGGACAAGGAGTTGTGCGGCTTGCTCTGACAGGAAGGGCCTAATCTTCCTAATGTTGTATAAGGCAAATCTGCAGGACCGGGCCGTTGTAGCAATATGGTCTGTGAAGCTTAACTGATCATCGATCACAACTCCAAGGTTCCTGGCTGTCTTGGAAGGAGTTATGGTTGACGAACCCAGCTGTATAGAGAAGTTGTGGTGAAGTGATGGGTTGGCGGAGAACACGAGCAGTTCAGAACACGAGCATGTTAACAGGAATCACTCTCACTATACTCAATAAATCCTGATTTATAAACGCGACATCGTCTGATAAAATCAATATACATCTAACTTACACTAAAAAGCGACTATATGCGGTGGTTTTGTCTGTATTACTGTTTTGTCTCATTCAGCGCACTGCCTGCGTCTGAGTAACTATATGTGCCAGGGCTCTAGACTGCGACCAAAATGGATGCTTCCTTAATTTTTTAATATTATTATTATTATTTGATTCCTCAGTGTTTGCTAAACATGCTGTTATGTATTAGTCTGTATAATACAGCATGTGATGTGTCCTATACCTCGTCTTATTCGTTTTTGTTAATAAATGTTATGCTAGTTTGTCATTGTAACGTACTGTTTTATTGTTGTTGTGCTTTTTAATTAAGAATAACAATGAATCCATCTTTTGTTTTAGTCTTAAAAAGTGAAAGGTGTATAGATATAAGCAAAACAGACCATTATCTTTTCTTGTAAAGCAGGGGTTTTCAACCTTTTAGGACATGCGCCCCCCCAAGTTTGTCTAATTTCACTCGCGAAAAATATTTTTCTTTTGCTCTTTTTGATTAACATTATTTACATAAGAAATGCACGGATCCGTTATACTGATGTACATTTGATATTTACTTTACTGTTTACGTTCACTTGAAACAACCGACTGTGCTTACGAGGATACTCCTCAAGACAGACACTGGTATTCACCTGCTGTCTCAGAAGGCTCTCTGTTTGACAGAAACGCTCCATCACAGCGCGTGAGTACCGCGTTGAGATGTCTTGGGCTTAAATGGCTTAAAATTACTTTATTGTTTAAATTGACAAGACTTAAAACACGTGAGAATTAAAAACTTTCTTGAGGAAGCAGCACTGGCCTGATCGTTAAGATAGTTTTGGGGGGCTGAAACCCACCTAAAAAGGGTTTAGAACCACCCCTGCCTGGTATAGCGTGCGTAATTATACTGAAACATAAATATATAACCAGTTTACCTGATTCAATGTGATGGCTGAGCCTGTTTCTGAGATAACAACATGCCAATCCGACACGACTAACCGTAAATCATTTTACACCATTCTCACTGTCGCCTAACATCGGGAGTCAGATTGCCCCCTAGCGGATGACTAAAGATTTGAAAGCTCGTATTCATAAATCTTCAAGGCAATGTCTCTGAATTAATTGATGCTCGCGCCCCCCTTGACAGGTGCTGGCCCTGTTGTAAAGCATGACACCAAGATCGTGAAAGTGAAGCAAAAAGAGGAATTGTTCACAAAATATAAATCACAAATAATACTGATGAAAAAGGGTTGAATGTTCAGAACACTTTCGTTACCATATAACTATAAACTATGATAAAAGTTAATCAGCATGCATTGATTAATCAAATGTTGTATCAAATAAATAAATAAATAAATATAAAAATTTTGACCAAATGATGTGCTCGTGCGCCCAGTGGAAGAATGAGTCTAGAGCCCTGATATTATAGTAATGTTGTACCAACTGACTCGTGTGTATATTTTACAGCATTAGTTGAGATTTTTTATTTTTTTTGCCTTATCATAAAATTTGTCATGTACTGTACCTGATATATATCCAAAATAATCCATATTGAATCAAATCGGTAATTAAATTGCAAGTTTGTGAATGAGAATCGAATCGTGAAATTTGTGTCAAAACACAGCCCTAATAATATTCATATAATTAATAATTATACTAAATTATGAAATATACAATTATGCAGTATTTAGAATATATTATCTTTATGCAAAGGTCTACCAAACTGTTATTGCATGAATACATGTTCTCCTTTAATACTAAATGTCTTTAAGGAGTGTTACTTGACTGCATCATCATTATTATTATTATTATTAACAGCTGTTTACTAAAAGAGTAACTCAAATGCTCTTTCATGAATGTGTATTGTTATTATTTTTGAGTTCAGTGAATGCATGTGTTGTTCAGTCATCATTGATGGGGTTGATTGGATGTGATCTGGTTTTCTCCTGCAGGTAAATCACACCTGGCCATTGTCCAGAAGGTTAATAGCGAGGGGGAGGGAGATCCGTTCTATGAGGTGCTGGGATTGGTCACGCTGGAGGACGTCATCGAGGAGATCATCAAATCAGAAATCCTGGACGAGTCGGACCTCTACAGTGAGTGGAGGGTTTTATCTCTTGTCTTTCTAATGAATGCAGACTTCTGACGTCCTCTCACTGTGCTGCAGGGCTGTCAACAAAACAATTGAATTTCAAATATTCGTCAAATTTAAAATAAAAATCCATTATTCTATGGACACATGTAAACCTGGTTTTATCATCCTTACTACAAATTGATTGGCTTGCTAACCCAAGTTTGTGTCTTCTTAATGATGATTCTGGTCTCTGTATTACTTCAATGCAAAAGAGAATGTTGTTTGCTGGTTTTACAGCTGCGAAGAAGACAATAATACAGAACTGGTTTACACCACACGTGTGTGGAAAAACATATTGGATCTAGGGGTGTCCCCGACTAAGGATTTTCATAGTCGAATCGGAATTTTCGAATCTTGCCGATAGTCGACTGATAGTGGTGCAACGGATCACAAAACTCACGGTTCGGATCATACTACGGATTTTGAGTCACGGATCGGATAATTTTCGGATCAGCAAAAAAAAGTTGTGTAAACTACTAGCTTTACTACTAAAGTCAGTAATAAACCAAGAACAATTACACAAATTAATTAGATTTTCAACCAATAGATAGATTTCCAGCCTACAACATAAAATTATAAATAAAGACAGTAACAGTAGTATTCAGGTGCAGAAATGTAAAAATTAAGTGTAAAACACAATAATGCTTACTGCATAAGTTAAATACAGATGATTAGCAGACAGAAGCAGGTGTTATAGGCTGCTGTCTCTTTAAGACTAAATGCACGGACCAAATACTGACACACATCCGGTTTCTTTCTCGGCTGTATACGTTAACTTAAGACATAACTGACTGTGTTTACCAGAATACTTGCCAAAACGGGTATTTTAACATAACTTTGTGTGTGTGTATGTATCCATCCGTTGAGGCGTTGTCTGAAACGCGGTATCTAAATCACGCCTCTCTTTCTCACGCTCTCTCTCTGCGTGTGCGCGCTTCAGTGTGTGCGGCAGCGGCTGAGCGCAGAAAACGGAGCGCGTGCAAATGATAAACTTTCACTCTATGGTGGTTAAACTTATCAGTTAATCCGCGAATCACATGCGTGCCGAACCGTGGGGACTGGTCCGTACGGATCACGGATCATCTACGATCCGTTGCACCCCTAGTCGACTGATAGTCGAATCATATGTTTGGGGGCGGAGCCAAAATACATTACCACGAGTCAAGTCAGACACAGTCATAATTACTGACTTAACACACAGGGAAAATGTGTAACTGACGCCAGATACAAATGGGGTAAATAATGTTTTATGTTTCGATTAAAAGATAGTTAACATTAAACGTCAGTAAGAATTCACAAAAAAAATTTTTTACAATAGTGCTCTCATTATAACGTTATGTAGCCTATATGACAGTTATTAATGTTCTGCATTTCTGTTTTGAGCTGTGCGTGCTGAAAATGACCAGAATGAAGCATATGATAGCAGGGTTTTAATAAATGGGATTTAACTCATTTATCTCGTATAGAATACGCTTCGTTATTTATACAACATAACGTTAATATTTACGACTTATAGGCTATCTGCACAAAATGCCCTGAATGCATGAACGTGTCTGCGCGGCTCTGAATGAATTCCTTTTGTGGACGTGTTCTTCACGCAACAACGTGCAGAAACACGGCAGCTAAACTCTAAAAATTCACAGCGTTTTATTATAATAGTGTTCTCATTATAATGTTATGTATATGACAGTCCCAGTCATGGTTATTAATATTCTGCATTGTTGTTTGTCCTGCTCGCGCTGCACGCTGAAGAGATAATCACGTACTACAATGAAGCGCTTTACTGCAGCTCAACTCAACCAAATGCATCTTATACGAGATAAAGAATATATACACGATATACATATAAACCAGCTGAAATGTTTTGAAATCACTTGTAACCTAACTGATCGCAAAAATCCAGTCTTTCACTCTGCCTGTGTCAGTTTGAATCTTGTTAAAGATCACAGATCATCAAAAGTTAAACTTAAATCTATAGGGGTGGTTGGATTTATTCACCCACGTTAAAATATTTATTTAAAGCTTCCTTCTTTTCAGATTCTTCTTTACAGCATTATTTTAATAGGCTGTATATTAACTTATTGGTAGAAAACCAGTAGTTCTATGTGAAATCAGACATTTGAGCACCCCCATATAGCCAAAATGGCATGATCCTAACACCCGCGAATATTCGACTGTGAGATTGGGAGTCGAATCGGGCTCCTGCTATCGAAGCATCGAATCGTCGACTATTCGCGGTCACCCCTAATTGGATCCATAGCCTCCTGCAAATAGTGACTTATGAATGTACAACAGCACGAATCAATGGGGCTAAGCCTTCTACCATTGATGCTTGGCAGTGTTTTCTCTTTAACATACGTGATTATATAAAGGAATGACTTGTTTTGTGTGTTCCTTGCCCTTCCCTCTCTCTCTCCCTCTTGACTGGACTTTTGAGATATTGAGTATATGTCTGTTGTTTTTTTAATGGATGTTATGTTAATGGTGTGTGAAAAAAAAAAAAAGTAAATAAATAAAAATACACATTCGAATGCAAAAACATTGCATTTGAATGTTAGACATGCTTCAGGCAGCTTTATCAGCGGCGCACGAGATGTGATGACGATGTAGGTGTCGTTGCATTTTAATGTTTTTCATATCTTATCCAGATGAAGCCACTAGATGCAGCGCTGCTGTCAGAATATTGCAGAAAAAGAGATCATCAATGCAGAGAAGATTGTTTACGTCAAACCAGAACACATATTTATCACATTATCTATAGAGACATCTATCAGCGTTGCTCTCGCGTCTCACACAAGAGAGACACATGTTTAGAAAGCATGGAAAATTAATGCAAGTTCAACTTTTAAAAAACATATCTCGAGACTTTATGATGATTTTTCTGCATCATGTTTTTAAATAGAAAAGCACTCTTTGTGATTGGTTTTCGGTCCTTTGTATTCAACTATACATGCATGATGCTGTTTTGTTTCTAATTGTTTAAGCAACTTAATTAATTAATTATGGTTTATAAACATTATTTTAAACATTATGCACTTTTTTCAAAGTCGTGTTATTTTATTGTTTTGAATAAACGTGCATTAGTAATATTTTCCTCTTGTGGCCTCAGGAGAGAAGACATGCTTTTTTTCCCCCTAACTGAAATTATGCCTTTTAAATTCTAATATAATTCGAATATTGATAATATTTAAGTACAAAATTTTAATTTAGTTTTTCAGCCATTTTGACAGCCCTACTGTGCTCAGGGATGTGATTTTTCCGTATAAATACGGATTTCTGTATTTTCCGACCTCTGAGGGACGACCCATGTGATTCGTGTAGATCCGATTATTATTATTTTTTTTAATTTTTTTTTAGGGGGGGTAGGTTGGTTACTGCATGATGATTGAAATCCAAGCGGCAACCTCCCGCTCTCTCTCTTGAAACCAACACGGAAGTGACTAAAAGTGTAATTCATCGACTGGCCGCTGGAGGCTGGCTCCAAAAGGGAGTCAATCCCATAGACTCCTCATGTTAAAATGCCCAACTTACAGCAGAAAAAAACATGTTTACAGCCTGGTACAAAACGTGGTTTTGGTCTATATAGCTAATTTTGCCCTTCGTGACAACTGTGAGGGGGGTGAATTTTTTTTTATAACTCATCCGTTTAAATTATATTAAGCCTTAAAGTTCTGCATAATTAAGGGCGTGGCCACTTGAGTGACAGGTGGATTGCCGCTGCGGTCACCACTGTCGCGCTTGGCGGGCGTGGTTTCAGCAACCAGCTCCACCCACATCCCGCCTTTTTGCCCATTTTCGATTATCCGGGAGTGACGTGCTTCCAAGATGGCGACGGCCGGCTCCGCCCACTTTGAGCTTCAAAAATTCTCTTCAGAAACCTACGGGTGACGTCACGCACACTACGTCCATTTTTTTTACAGTCTATGTTTAAATCGTGCAAATGGCCTTAAGCTATTACCTAAATAAACTGCGAAAAGAAACATCATTGATGGAATGGCTCTGAGAGCGCTGCACGAGCTTCATCTGCAGGACAGTTAAAAGCGTTCAAATGATTCAAAGCGCCGAACGCAAGTAGATTCAGCGCTGAAGCGTGTTACTCGACTTTCTATGAATGGCGGTGAAAATTTGAGATTGCTAGTGCTGTCATAAAATTCGCAACGGTTGTGATGTAATTGGCTAGTCTGACACGCTACATGTCTGCTGTTACAGTACAGTGTTCGTTTAGATTCACTGTTAGTGCTAGCTGCGCTGTGATTGGTTCGAGACGCTTTAATTTGCATTTGGGAACGCAACATTCGTCATTAGAAACGTTTATAAATCTGTTGTTGTTTACAAAGAAGTTTCAGTGTCACATGATCTTCAGAAATCATTCTGATTTGCTGCTCAAGAAACATTTATCATTATTATAAGTGTTAAAAACAGTTTTGCTGCTTAATATTTTTATGGAAACAATGATGCGACTCAAACATTTGTATAAGATTTAAAAAAAGAGAGAGAAATTAATAATTTTATTCATGCATGAAAGTGATAAAGTGAGTGAAGACATTTAAAATGATTTCTATTTAATAAATGCATTAACAAATTTAATTAATATATTTGATAAATGCAAATAAATGCTGTTCATTAAATTTTATATTTATTAAAAAATCCTGAAAAATAAAGTGTATCACCGTTTCCACACAAAATATGAAGCAGCAAAATTCTTTTCAACATTGATAATAATCAGAAATGTTTCTTGAGAGTCAAATAAATTGTAATAATTTCTAAAAGATCATGTGACACTGAAAACTGGAGTAATTATGAAGAAAATTCTGCTTTGCATCACAAGAATAACATTAAAATAAATTCAGCCTTTGAGCAGAAGATATTTCAAAATCATTAATAATTGTAATGTTCCCAAACTTTTGGCAGGTACTTTAATAATAATAATAACAATTCTATATACTTTACTATAATATATTATAGTACTTTTATTATATTATATTGTTATCATGATTATTAAATGCTGCTTTTTATTTTTTACAGGACAATATGTATGTTTACAATATAAGATATATTTTAATGTGCTAAAATATGTATTTTTAATAATAAGTTCTGGGGGCGTGGCTTGTGGGTGTGGTAATAAGTTCTGGGGGCGTGGCTTGTGGGTGTGGCTTGGGGTGTGGTCAGATTTTCCTTCTTTTTTGTCTCTAGCTGATCACATGCCTGTGTGCTGCATCAGAGACCTTTTCACACACGGTTTCACACAAACACGCCGGGTTATGAAATCACAGAGACGTGCGCTCAGCGTTTCTGGAGAAAAGCACGTGTTGTTATTGTGTTCATGGGACTGTTGGTGTGAATCTTTGGGAGGAATTCAAACTTTCATATGAAATCCTCCGTCTTCTGCTCCGGTTCTGAGTCTTCTGTGTGTTTTCTGCAGCTGATAACCGCACCAGGAAGAAAGTGGCTCACAATAAGAACAAGCGAGACTTCTCTGCCTTCAAACATGAGAGCGAGTCTAAAGTGAAGATCTCTTCTCAGCTGCTGCTCGCCGCGCATCGCTTCCTCGCCACAGGTGATCAATCAATCAGACTCGCTGTGAATCTGACACGTGTGTCATTTCTACAAAGTCATCAAAGCTAATTCTATTTAACAGTCCCAAGAACCTACACTAACAGTCAAAGGTTTTTGAACAGTAAGATGTTTAATGTTTTTTTTTAAATGAGTCTCTTCTGCTCACCAAGCCTGCATTTATGTGATAATTATGTGCAAAAATTGTGAAATATTTTTACTATTTAAAATAGCTGTTTTCTATTTGAATATATTTTAAACTATAATTTATTTCTGTGATCAAAGCTGTATTTTCAGCATCATTACTGCAGTCTTCAGTGTCACATGATCTTCAGAAATCATTATAATATGCTGATTTGCTGCTCAAAAAACATTTATTATTATTATTATTATTGTTATGTATAATTTTTTCAGGTTTCTTTGATGAATAGAAAGTTCAGAAGAACAGCATTTATCTGAAATAGAAATCTTTTGTAACATTATAAATGTCTTTATCATCACTTTTGATCAATTTAAAGCATCCTTGCTAAATAAAAGTATTAATTTCTATAATTTCTAAAATATACATATATACACTGACTCCAAGCTTTTGAATGCTATAGTGTATAATGTTACAAAAGCTTTTTATTTCAGATAAATGATGATCTTTGGATCTTTCTATTCATCAAAGTATCCTGAAAAAAATTTACTCAACTGTTTTAAATATTGATAATAATAATAATAATAATGAGAAATGTTTCTTGAGCAGCAAATCAGTATATTATTATGATTTCTGAAGATCATGTGACACTGAAGACTGCAGTAATGATGCTGAAAATACAGCTTTGATCACAGGAATAAATTACATTTTAAAATATATTCAAATAGAAAACAGCTGTTTTAAATAGTTAAAATATTTCACAATTTTACTGCACTTCAGATCAAATAAATGCAGGCTTACTGTTCAAACACTGGTAGTGTACGTATCACTTGTGTTTACCTGTTTCAACCCATTGAAAGCATGCAAACTGTATTTAATATGAAATATTAGTGTTGTATTAGTCATTAGACATGATGCATTGTGATTTAAGCACTGAATCCATCAGAGACATATTTTAATCCTCTTATCTGCTCCAGTTTTTCTCAATTTTTTGACACTATCACTACTTTACAGTAAACGTTTATTAATTAAACCTGGTTATTAGTTAATTTATAAACATACTATTGTCAATAATGCCATTTGTTAATTCATGTTTGTTCAAAATACATGAACTCAAGTTAAACATAAGACTTGTAATGTTAAAAAAGCATTAGTGTATGTAGAAAATAACGGTTTTGGATAAAAAAATCAGACTTTTTTTTATGTTTTAGCCTGTTTTTCTCCATGCAAATATCCTTGAATGCTAGCATTGTGTTCAAACAAACAACCCATTATCATTGATTAAGCAAACATATTTAATCTTATCATAAAGTGCTCCCGGTTTGTCAAAAAGAAGCTCAATGTGAGGCTTTGATCGTCTGTTTCTGTCTCCGCAGAGGTGGATCTGTTCAGTCCGTCTCAGATCTCAGAGAAAGTCCTTCTGCGGATCCTTAAACACCCTGACGTGATCCAGGAGATCAAATTCAGCGAGAACGACAAGAAATCAGCGCATCACTATCTATACCTGCGCGGCAAAGCCGTGGACTACTTCATCCTCATCCTGCAGGTAACTGATCCTCAGACGAGTCGCGGCTTGTGAAGACAATTGTAGAGCTCTATGATGTCCGTGATGCAGAAAACACGGACGGAATCCAGTCATAAAAACAGAATTTACAGTTTAATGTCACGGAGTTTGTCAAAGTTTGGATGCATTAATCAAAAGTAGGTCTTAAATCAAATGGTGATCTGGACTAGTATCTGATGTAAATCTGAATCCTGCATGTGTCTCTGTGTGAATGGAGCAGGGTTTTGTTTACTACATACACAGAGCGTCTGACGTCTCAATGAAGACATAAATACATCAACAATATCTCCAAAACTGATCAAAACCAGCATTTTACCATTTCATTTGAGTAAAACTAGTCATATCATATACACACAGAACTTTACTCGGCAACCCGTCAAAATAAAAGTCCTGTTTAACTTGAAGACATTGTGTCAGAAATAGCTATATTACTATTATTTAGTAGAATGTACGTAATACTACTACTGTTGAAAAATAATAAAACTTAATTTTTTTTAAGAAATAATCACAATTTTAATTTTAATAGTAAATCCCCTTTATTACAGTACTGTTGACATGATCTGGTGTGAAGCCAGAATACCTTGTAACAGTTGCACAACTGCAGTAAAGTAGCAATAAAGAGCATGTGATGGAGGTTATTGCCAATAAAGCAGGTTTAACTAGGAAATATATGTCAGCACACGCTTCCCCGTCTATTAGCTTGGTTATTTGTTTAAGATTCACCTCTGTGTGTTGAGTTGTTATCACCTGGATGAAGCTCGTCTCAGAGATCCTGGTGAGTTCCCACAGCGCTCCCATCATCCATCACTTCATTCACTGTCTTGGGTTTGTTGTTGGTATTATTGGCCTGTAAACAATCATTAGAGGGTTAAACCGCTCAGTGATTGGCTGAATTACAGACCCCACACATTCATTCCTCCGCACTGATGCTTAAAGCCACGAGAATCCTGGAGTCATTTGTTTTCTTCTGTTCAACACAAATGAAGATATTATGAAGAATGTGTTGCTGATAGTCTGGCAACTGTTTGCTTACCAAATATAATAATAATAAACTCAACATGAGGGCGAGTAAATGAAGTTTAATTTTTAGGTGACATTTTTCCAGACAGATTAAAGAAAATTAAGAGAATAAATTAAAGTAATCACAATATGTTCGTACACAACAATATATACAAAGAGCTGCATTAGCAACAAGTTTCAAAATACAACTTCCAGCCATTATTATAGTTATTTTAGTGTCTCTGAGGTGCTGTTATAGTTTTATTTTATATGATCTGTTTTCATTTAATTTTAGTGGTTTCATTTTGTGTGATTTTGTCTGTTTTTATTTATTCTAGTGCTGTCTAATGATTAATCGTGATTAATCACATCCAAAATAATAGTTTTTGGGTAACACTTTACAATAAGTGTACATGAATAATCATGCACTAATGCCTAAATTAATACTTAATTCAACACATACTAATGATTATTAAGGGAGTTAACTAATTATGAACTATCCTTAACTATGATTGGAGTCATACGGATTTATGCGTGAATAACGGCAGCCTTAACTACATGTTTATTATAGTTAATGCATTAATTAACATTTATGGGTAAACTAAATCAAACAGCCTCTTTAAGAAGGAATAAGAAGTACTCTGACGTTGAAATTAATTTAATACTATCATATCTTGAGCATTTGACATCTTCAGCTTTGTCATAAACATTATTGGGTGGCAAAGGATTAGTTGATCCTCCTCATCAAGTGTAGAACATACTAAATATAATAATGTCTGATCTTGTGTGTTTTATGCTCATCTCTTTCCCTTTAAACTCACCCTATTGTGATTTAAGCCTGGCTCACACTACAAGGATTTTTAGCCCGGATTTAGCCCTGATTTCCCCCTCCCTCCTTGTCGAGCACCTCGATCGGTCCCGATGTTCAGCGTGGATTATCTGGTAATGTGAGGCGTTCACAGATCGAACCTTGCACCTCCCGATCTGCTCGTTAGAGGTCTGCTACCCGGGTCGGGCTCGGGTTTGTAGCTAAACTAAAACTATATGCAGGCTTCGTTGCTTTCATAGACACACACACATTATTGCACACAGATATCAGAGCGATCGCGCAGCGAACACACAGCACAGAAACTTTTATTAGTAAAATAGCTTCGATAGGCTACTGACTCGCAGCGTTATATTTCTCTACAATGAGGGGGTAAAATCACTGTTTTTGAAGTAACTAAACCTCATTGATTGTAAAGAGAGACGCGCAGACGTAGGTTCACGCACGCAATATCCCTCTCTCTCTCTGTCTCTCTCTTGCTAATTCAAATAAATTATATAATTAATTAATTCAAAGAAATGCGATCTTACCGCACTACATCTCTGTGTCTGATTTAAAGCAGGCCGAATGCTAACGAGCCTTAACTGACGAAAATGACCATAATTTGCACGGTGGAAGAATTATCGTCTTGTCATATACAACAACCATTCAAAAACTCGGCAGAATTTATGTGACCGCTGCACCTGATGTTCATAAACTTTCATAACTGGTAAGTGTTTTTTCTTTTGCCTTGTGAACTGACCGAGCCTCGATGAATCTGTTTCTTTACATGTATTTGTTTACTGACCGTTGCATGCAATCGTGAAATACAGCATCTTTTTTTTAATTGGCTATTCGTTGTGAAAAAAAAAAAAAAAAGGACTTCGGGTTCGGGTCGGGTTCGGGCTCTAAATTTAACTGTGTCGCTCGGGTCGGGTCAGACGATCTCGGGTACGGGCCGGGTTCGGGCTTCAATTGAAGCCCGTGACCTCTACTGCTCGCACACAAATCGGGGCCACCCCGATCATATCAAACATATTTGATATTTAGGATTTAAATCAGGATGATGACGGCTGATTACGTCAGTGCTTTCACAATAGCCAATGCGCGACCGCATAACAGCTGCTGCACAGGTCCGTTGGATAGTGGAGACGGCTTCTTGAAGTTTTGTAGTAACACTGTCTGTATAATGTGTCGAAAACGTATCACAACCGTAAGGAGAAAGAGAAGCGCCGGGGTGAAATCGCCTCAGTTTTGAAAGTACCAGGTGAGTGCAGAAAGCTGCTAGCAAGCTAGCTAACATATGTAAACATTGCTGAGAGCTGCTGCGTGAGATCACGTGAGTGATGCGCCACGATATTCAAATCTTGTAGTGTGATGCGCCACGATATTCAAATCTTGTAGTGTGTGATGCGCCACGATATTCAAATCTTGTAGTGCGTGATGCGCCACGATATTCAAATCTTGTAGTGTGTGATGCGCCGCGATATTCAAATCTTGTAGTGTGTGATGCGCCACGATATTCAAATCTTGTAGTGTGTGATGCGCCACGATATTCAAATCTTGTAGTGCGTGATGCGCCACGATATTCAAATCTAGTAGTGCGTGATGCGCCACGATATTCAAATCTTGTAGTGCGTGATGCGCCACGATATTCAAATCTTGTAGTGTGTGATGCGCCACGATATTCAAATCTTGTAGTGTGTGATGCGCCGCGATATTCAAATCTTGTAGTGTGTGATGCACCACGATATTCAAATCTTGTAGTGTGTGACGCGCCACGATATTCAAATCTTGTAGTGCGTGATGCGCCACGATATTCAAATCTTGTAGTGCGTGATGCGCCACGATATTCAAATCTTGTAGTGCGTGATGCGCCACGATATTCAAATCTTGTAGTGCGTGATGCGCCACGATATTCAAATCTTGTAGTGTGTGACGCGCCACGATATTCAAATCTTGTAGTGCGTGATGCGCCACGATATTCAAATCTTGTGATGCACCACGATATTCAAATCTTGTAGTGCGTGATGCGCCACGATATTCAAATCTTGTAGTGCGTGATGCGCCACGATATTCAAATCTTGTAGTGCGTGATGCGCCACGATATTCAAATCTTGTAGTGCGTGATGCGCCACGATATTCAAATCTTGTAGTGTGTGATGCGCCACGATATTCAAATCTTGTAGTGTGATGCGCCACGATATTCAAATCTTGTAGTGCGTGATGCGCCACGATATTCAAATCTTGTAGTGTGTGATGCGCCACGATATTCAAATCTTGTAGTGTGATGCGCCACGATATTCAAATCTTGTAGTGCGTGATGCGCCACGATATTCAAATCTTGTAGTGCGTGATGCGCCACGATATTCAAATCTTGTAGTGCGTGATGCGCCACGATATTCAAATCTTGTAGTGTGATGCGCCACGATATTCAAATCTTGTAGTGCGTGATGCGCCACGATATTCAAATCTTGTAGTGTGTGATGCGCCACGATATTCAAATCTTGTAGTGCGTGATGCGCCACGATATTCAAATCTTGTAGTGCGTGATGCGCCACGATATTCAAATCTTGTAGTGTGTGATGCGCCACGATATTCAAATCTTGTAGTGCGTGATGCGCCACGATATTCAAATCTTGTAGTGTGTGATGCGCCACGATATTCAAATCTTGTAGTGTGTGATGCGCCACGATATTCAAATCTTGTAGTGTGTGATGCGCCACGATATTCAAATCTTGTAGTGCGTGATGCGCCACGATATTCAAATCTTGTATCTTGTAGTGTGTGATGCGCCACGATATTCAAATCTTGTAGTGTGTGATGCGCCACGATATTCAAATCTTGTAGTGTGTGATGCGCCACGATATTCAAATCTTGTAGTGTGTGATGCGCCACGATATTCAAATCTTGTAGTGCGTGATGCGCCACGATATTCAAATCTTGTAGTGTGTGATGCGCCACGATATTCAAATCTTGTAGTGCGTGATGCGCCACGATATTCAAATCTTGTAGTGCGTGATGCGCCACGATATTCAAATCGCGCCACGATATTCAAATCTTGTAGTGTGTGATGCGCCACGATATTCAAATCTTGTAGTGTGTGATGCGCCACGATATTCAAATCTTGTAGTGCGTGATGCGCCACGATATTCAAATCGTGATGCGCCACGATATTCAAATCTTGTAGTGATGCGCCACGATATTCAAATCTTGTAGTGTGTGATGCGCCACGATATTCAAATCTTGTAGTGTGTGATGCGCCACGATATTCAAATCTTGTAGTGCGTGATGCGCCACGATATTCAAATCTTGTGATGCACCACGATATTCAAATCTTGTAGTGTGTGATGCGCCACGATATTCAAATCTTGTAGTGTGTGATGCGCCACGATATTCAAATCTTGTAGTGTGTGATGCGCCACGATATTCAAATCTTGTAGTGTGTGATGCGCCACGATATTCAAATCTTGTAGTGTGTGATGCGCCACGATATTCAAATCTTGTAGTGTGTGATGCGCCACGATATTCAAATCTTGTAGTGCGTGATGCGCCACGATATTCAAATCTGATGCGCCACGATATTCAAATCTTGTGCGTGATGCGCCACGATATTCAAATCTTGTAGTGTGTGATGCGCCACGATATTCAAATCTTGTAGTGTGTGATGCGGATATTCAAATCTTGTAGTGCGTGATGCGCCACGATATTCAAATCTTGTAGTGCGTGATGCGCCACGATATTCAAATCTTGTAGTGTGTGATGCGCCACGATATTCAAATCTTGTAGTGCGTGATGCGCCACGATATTCAAATCTTGTAGTGTGTGATGTATCTTGTGTGCGTGATGCGCCACGATATTCAAATCTTGTAGTGCGTGATGCGCCATATTCAAATCTTGTAGTGTTGACGCGCCACGATATTCAAATCTTGTAGTGCGTGATGCGCCACGATATTCAAATCTTGTAGTGCGTGATGCGCCACGATATTCAAATCCTGTAGTGTGAGCCAGGCTTAAATCACAATAGGGTGAGTTTAAAGGGAAAGAGATGAGCATAAAACACACAAGATCAGTCATTATTATATTTAGTATGTTCTACACTTGATGAGGAGGATCAACTAATCCTTTGCCACCCAATAATGTTTATGACAAAGCTGAAGATGTCAAATGCTCAAGATATGATAGTATTAAATTAATTTCAACGTCAGAGTACTTCTTATTCCTTCTTAAAGAGGCTGTTTGATTTAGTTTACCCATAAATGTTAATTAATGCATTAACTATAATAAACATGTAGTTAAGGCTGCCGTTATTCACGCATGAATCCGTATGACTCCAATCATAGTTAAGGATAGTTCATAATTAGTTAACTCCCTTAATAATCATTAGTATGTGTTTAATTAAGTATTAATTTAGGCACTAGTGCATGATTATTCATGTACACTTATTGTAAAGTGTTACCAGTTTTTGTTTACATAATATATGTGTGTGTGCTGTGTATATTTATTATGTATATATAAATACAAACACATGCATGTGTATATTTAAGAAAAATGTTATGTTTATATATTAAATATATTATAATGATATAAATTTATAAATATATTAACATGTAAATATTTTCAAAATATATACTGTATGTGTGTGTTTTTATATATACATAATAAATATACACAGTACACACACATATATTATATAAACAAAAACTTTTATTTTGGATGCGATTAATCGTGATTAGTCATTTGACAGCACTAATATATTCGTTCATCCATTCATTCATGTATGTATTTATTTATTTTATTTATTTTCAAATATATCTATATAGTTTTTATTCATTTTTATTTCAGTTGAAATTGTAGTTATGTTAATACATTAAGTTAAATGAAATTAAAATGTGAAATGTTGCCAATTGGTTTGAATTAGTTATATATAACTATATACACTATATTGCCAAAAGTATTGGCACCCCTTCTAATGAACAGGTTTGACTACTTTAGTAATTTCTATGAGTACAAATCTTAATGTTAAAGCATATAATGATATTCTAGGGAATTGTGTGCTTCTAATATTATAGCAACAGTTTGGACTCTTTTCTATTCTAACATGACAATGTCTCTGTGTATAAGACAAGGTTCAAAAAGAAAATGATTGATTGAGTCAGTGTGGAAGAACTTGACTGGTCTGCATAAAACCAAGTCCTAATCCCAGTTTAACACCTCTGGTGTGACTGTAAATGCAGACCTTGAGCCAAAAACTCATCACCAAACACCAATGACTTGTACATATGGGTTCAGTCATTTTAGACACTTACAAAACTGTTGCAACAGAGATGAAATACAATTTTTAAATACATGAATTATGTTCCCATAATTGTTGCCACAGATTTGGAAGTGCATTTTTCTGTTCTAAAGAAGAGGGTGCCAATACTTTTGGCAATATAGTGTATTTCTCATGTAAATGTATCTAAGGATGTTGATGATATTGCATATATAAATGCATCATTCTTATTGTAAAATAAGAAGGTGATTATTTTGGCAGTGCATGCAACACTTAATGCCATGACTTTATGCGTTCTTTCCTTCAGCTTTAACACCTTTGTAAGGCTTTAATTTCTGATAAGTGTGTTTAAGACCAGCAGAGTAATATATGGTACTCTGGTGTAGTTCGTGTCTCTTAAACGTCTCGACGCTGATCTTTGTTTCTTGAACTGTAATGGATCAAACTCGTGGAGTTCAGTCTCTCCGGGTCAGATGTCTGAAGTCAGCGGTGTAGATTATTCACAGTGAGAAGCAGATTCATTAATAGGTAATGAAGTGCACACTAGCAGCAGTTTGAGGCTGTTAAATGTGTCACGCATCTGTTTGTGTGCCTTTTGTTATTTATTATTTAAAGCGGCTCGATGATGTGTTTGTGGAAGCAGGATATGCCGTATTATGATTATTATTTAATACGTCGGGTGTGCTTGCAAGTAGACTTTTAAGCATGGAGACCTTTCTTTGCTGGCACCGGTTAAAGACGGCCTCCAGCGGAGAGCGGCCGAGTGACCTTCATCAAAGATTAATGCTGCTTTATGAGGCGCCAGGCTTTGTGTAGCTCTTCTTCTTCTTCTGTGCTTATTAAGAGTCTGTGAGGAAAACAGTGCATGTAGATTGTCTGGTTGCATCTTTTGAAGCAAAAGATGATCAACAAATTAAGAAAGTCAAAGGCTGGAAGGAGTTTTCATTGTGTTTTAATTTTAAAGAGGTCATATGATGTTGCTAAAAAGAACATTATTTGGTGTATTTGGTGTAATGCAATGTGTTTATGCAGTTTAAGGTTCATAAAACACATTATTTTCCACATACTGTACATTATTGTTGCTCCTCTATGCTGTGCCTTTCTGAAACGTGCCAATTATTACAAGCTCATCGTTCTGAGAAGCGAGGCGTGCTCTGATTGGTCAGCTATCCAGTGCGTTGTGATTGGCCGAATACCTCAAGCGTGAGATGGAAATGTTACGCCCTTCACCGTATTGTGACACGACGAGACAAAAACAATAAAACCCATTATAAACGAGGCATTTGTTGCATCCAGTGAGGACATAATTACTGATTATAATGACTTATACTGTCTTTTTACGCGTCGCGTTGCATCGCGCCGTATAAACATTACCATGTCTGCATTTGTGATCGGAGAAACACAAACAAGCGCTACTCTACACGGCTCAAAACTCACGTCTTAATCATCAGTAGCAGAAACGTACTTACAGGCTGTGAGTCAGAAGCAAAGCTGGAATTGCTCCACTTTATAGAAACAGTCTTTGTGCAGACAGCATTGTAGGCTACTCGTCCAGCTTCAGGACACAGTCCTCTGTAAAATGCGCTGCACACACTCCAATATTTGTGTTGAACTGTTCTGGAACAGTGTTGTAAACACAACTTAACCACTGATTTCTAGTTGTGTCCTCTTTTGGATCCCAAACAAAGAGTTTCTCTGAAACACAGCGTCTCCAGAACATGACGCCGGCGGCAGCAACAACACTACAGCCAGAATAATAGCTCCGCCTTCTTTCATTGCATATACATTTGGGCGGAGTTATGCAAATCTTCCCACACAGTGATGTAGACATGTGGGGCGTGTTTGAATGAGCTGTTTTAGGAGGGTGTGGACGAGTCTTAACTTTG